>JAWNNO010004759.1:0-36586 GCA_035044985.1 Lordiphosa fenestrarum | reverse complement strand
ATGTGACCCCATCTGGGGTCAGCCGGAACTACCTACCTACCTTAAATGAATAAATGTAATATTATTATGGATCATTGAATCTAAACCCTTTTCCTTGTAAAGTAATGTAAGGTGTGAAGAAGATGTCGTAATTGACTTTGGGATTTTTCCAAATTATCGCGCAATGGAAGAATCATCGGTAGGGTGGGTTCAGAGCGCAGCAGCCAGAACATCAGGCTAGCTTGAATAGGAGTTGGTGGTAATACAAATAATCTTTTCTTTTGATCTTCTTTTATCGTGTCAAAGTGCAACAGGGATATTATTTATATGCGTGGGTGTTGCTTAGTCACAGAGTCAAAAACCCCCCCACAGGCTGTTTTGCTAGTCGTTAAATCCAGATATCCCGCTCGACTTTTGTGAGAAGTAAACATACAGCCCATGTCTGAAGGAACAGGGTAGTTACATAAGTCTTGTCCGTGGCCAGTACATGTTAACATCTATGTGCATAGGGATGTTGAAAGGTCATATGTGCTACTGCTGGTTCTTTGGAGTACACCCAAAGATAGAACTGTACGTGTGGATGCTTGGTGCAGGTTACTATACCACTGTTGGCTGTCATCGTGGTCATTTTATTCGGCTTTAGAGTGGAGCGGTACAGGTGCACATTACAGTAACGAGTATATCGAAGTCGGAAAAGGCCGACTCTAACTAGCGCTCGCGTTAAACCCGTTACTCGTGGAGTAAAAAGGGTATACTAAAGTCGTGCAAATGTATGTAACAGGCAGAAGGAAGCTCGGAGATGCTTCCTTAAAACATACATATTCTTTATCAGTATCAACAGCCGATTGGATGTAGCCATGTCCGTCTGCCTGTTCTTCGATCTGTCCGTATGAACAAAGAGATCTCAGAGATGGTAAGAGATAGAGGCTTAACATTTATGGGACTTATACTTCTTATACTTACAGGCCGATCTAGTTTCTTTTCAGTTTTCGCCACGCCCCCTCAATTGGGATAATGGTAATACCTTCCACATAGTTATAGGTAGAAGGTTCGTCCGTTCTGGTCATATTGAGCAATCATAATTATTTGCCAATGGAATGAAAAAGAATGGTGGAGCTCAAATAGCTTCAAGCTATTTGGTAGTTACAAAGATTGTTATTTCATGGCATTCACTGCGTTTTATTATCAAGTACCAGCTGAATACTCGGTGACGCTTGGGTTAAATAACTTCTAATCTTTGGCGCTGAACCACTTTTGAACTTTTTTTGCAAAGTTGTTTCGCGACTTGAGATATAGCCTAGGACTCTTCTCTGTAAATCAGCCAGGCGTGTAATGATGCACACCTCGATAAATAATGAAAGTCCTGATTTATCTTTCTTCTGCTTGCGGGACTTTGATTGTTTTCTGACTTTTAGTCTGGTGCTATTTCGACAAAAACATAGATCAAATGACTGCGCCAGTCCACCACTCCATAGCACTTTGGTGCGCAAAATCTTAGTTGGCAAATACAAACGCAAAAATAACCTAAACATCAATAACGTGCGTTGTTGAATTAAGTAATTTCGAGCTTAAATCAAGCTCTCCCTAGCTAAAGTCGAACTGATGTCGATCCTCTTGTACCAAGATTGATAAAATCCTGAATTGGCCGACAGTTGACTTCGTTCGGGATTGATTCTGGACCGCATTTCGAATTTTTTTTTCTGTGTATGAATAGACTTATGATTTTAAATTCATTATAACGTACGTAAGATTTTAATTAAGTTACAACTTTTGAGGAATGAGCCGACAGCAAAATACTCAGATTAATTACAAAATTTGATTTAATGGAATAGACCAGCATCTGTTCGGCCCCCTCACAGTGTGTCTCGTTCGTCATAGCAACCATAATTAAGTGCCATCATTTGGACCGATTGCAAATGGGTTGCCAATCAAAATGGAACCCACTCTCTCCTAGACAAGTCAAGGACAGCTGCTGGTCAGTAAACTGATTTGATTTATGTTTAAGCTTTTATTAAAATTCTTGCCCCCTTCCAGCGACCAACTGATTAAGAGCAAAGGGAAGCCAGGCGTGCGTGCAGCCCAAAACAAAGGAAACAGCAACAGTCCGTCGAGCGGGGGACGGGGGTGGGGAAACGAAGCTCCTTTAATTAAAATAGACAAATGGCGCACGATTGGGCACTCGATGATGGGTCTCCAACTAAAAGCACATCTGGTGCGGCATCTCTTTCCTAATTTATGAAAAATTCACAAAACGAACTTATCAATCATAATGCCTCAGCTTCAATGCGAAGAAAAAGGAACAACCGATGTCTACATTGTTGGACTCACTTTGCTTTTGGCAGTCGGAGCACGTGCCTGACTGACTGCTGCTGCCTCAAAAGAAATTTTCAATAGAATAGAATTGCTGGAACCTTTCGACCAATTGTGCAGTTTGCAGTTCTCAGCGTAATTGTGGGAGCCTCGTTTCGACGGCTTCTTCGTGTTTCTGTTGTTGTCTTTTGGGGAGCAGCGGAAGTGCATAGTTGAGAGTTGGAGCGAGTATCCAGACGCTGATGAAGATAATGCGGCGGATGCTTTACTTTAGCCAATTTGGTTGGCAGCCGCTCAGCAATGACACGATGTACGTGACCTGTTGGTAAAATGCAACCCAAAGCCAGAACAGGTTAAGCTGGAGCATCGGCGGCGGCGGCCCTTCCTTTCTCCAAAGCGTCAAAAACACAAAATAAAGTTACATTTTTCAAGTGCTTCTCTTCAAAATCAGAATGGAAGATCAAATTGAAGACAAATTGCATCTGAACTGGTGGGATGTGTTTTTCGCCAATGCCCAATGATTGGGCTTGAATGTCTTACCGTAACAGTGCAACGAACCTGGGCTCCTCCTAAGTTTAAACCAAAGTTTTACAACTTACAAATCACTTTCAGCCCCCAATTAGTCACAATTACTAATTTTTACCCCAGAAAAACGCACAAATTACCAATTCCATTGAAAACTGAAATTCGGTTAGGGAAAATCAAAGAAACAGACACGCGACCACAGCAATTTTAACTTCAGCCAGACGATGACGACAATTCCAAGAAATTTTAATTATTCAACATTTTTAACGCCAGGCAAAATGAGTAAAAGTGCTTCCCCCGAAAGCACACACCAAAACTCCAAGCCAAACTAATTAAAGACACATCCACCTACAAGACAGAGCCTGCCGCCTGCTCCTGCTCCCAATTCGAAAAATCATACAAAGTTATATAGTCATCAACTGCACATCAATCATAGTAAGGCCGGCGCACAAGTTGGGGCAGACATGGATGCTGCTTTGTCTGGGGCGGGCAACAAAATAAAACAAACAAACCGCAAGAAAAGCGTGAAAAATTGTCGAGCATGACGCAGTCTTGGAACGCATCCACAGTGAAGTGCATTGTAGACATATTTGCTAAATTTGGACCCACATTCGGCCCTCGCCATGTGTAGGCATTTTGCCGATAATTAGCAAAAGAAAACTTCAGCCCCAGTGCGAGTGCCTCACAGCCAACTCCGCCGCCGACGCCCTAATTGATAAACGTTCCAGTGTGCGTCTAGCGCCCTAGCTGCCTCTCCTGCTCGTGGCCATGATTCCATGTTCCCTGGCTGTTCGCTCTAGCATAAAAATTATCTTAATGGACAATTTAAGAATCACTCATTGTGAATTATGCGGTGCATTTAGTTGCCCGAGTAGAAGAATTGTCTGGCACTTGAAATGGGGTTCGAGAATGAGGGAAGAATAGGAAAATACTACAAGTATGTGGTGTTGAAAGTTCTTTTTCTGGCTGCCAAAGTGGGTATAATGATAAACGAGCAAGTAAGTATGCGAGTTGATTGAAATACAGAAAGAGCAATTAAATGTAAAGAAAAGCTTCTTGGTAATGTCAACTGTCAGCAAACGCAACACCCATCCGACAGTAAGCTTCCTTGGATCCTAATGTTTATTCAATATGTCATCCATTTTGAATCTTAGTGAAATGTTCGCTCTGCCTTCTATTTCTTAACCTTTTCCGGGGTGGTAACGGGCTCTGGACGCTGACTCCTTTCATTGCATAAGATACAGATATTAAAATTAAGTAAAAACTAACAAAGTTGGATGTTAAAGTTTAAGTGTCCAGTAACGACCTCTAATTTATGACCAGATAAACTGCAAAAAATGCCGAAAGAGATTCAATCACAACAAAATCAAATTAATTTGCAGCAACGACTTAAAATTTATGTTGCTCACTGTCTGCTTCGCTGAGACAAAAATGATCAAAAAATGACAAGGAAGTTTAATAAAGAGCGTTGTTACAAAAAATCAAAAATTTCTTATTCGTTGAGTATATATGTAACTTTGAAAGGCACGTTGAAAACTTTATTTTCTATGATTTTTTGAGATCGATAGAAGAAAAGACAGAAAGATAGAAGAAAGACAGCAATTTATATCCGATTGGCAGAACGCCAAGTGTGGAAAGTAGAGGGGAAAAGCTTGAACGTTTTTTGGACGCTTTCTGCAGACTATCTGGTCACACCGAAATTTTAATCAGAACTAAGCAGAAGTACCCATCGTATTTATAATATTTTTTTAAGCTTAAATATTTCAAATTGTTGACAAAATTTATCTTAAAACCAATCATATCAACTTCAGAAAGGACTTCGATCCATTCGATTATTATAAGTTATTATACTCTTGCAGAGAGTATTTTAAAATTATTAAAATGTTTGCAACGCAAAGAAAGAAGCATCTCCGACAACTTAAAGTGTACACAAAAAATAAATAATGATATGATCTGGGGCTCAATGTTATATTTTCTCAAGCTAATAAAACGCCGAAATATAAAACAGAATATATTCGCATTGTATGTCTTATCATCCTATACAAACTGTCAGTCAGACACGCTGATATGTATGTATCTTAAGAAAACTTTTTAAAACGTTGATTCTAATCACCTGGATTAGCAGGATTCGGAATTGCTCACGAGCTTTTCGGCTCTCGCTCAGAACCGAGAGCCGGGAGCACTAAACGTGAGACACTGATTTTGACTCAGAGCAGGGAGCCATAGCTCGGAACATGATGCAACAATACAAGGTGGGGCGTTATAAGTGTGATACGTACTTTTGCCAAAAGCTTACGCTTCAAAAGTGCGTTCAGCCCTAAACGTAAAGGTACTTTGCAGAGAACTCACACTGATGCCACCTCACTTCTCTTGTTGCATCATGGCTCGGAAGTAGGCTTGTTGATAATATATCAAAATATCAATATATCGATATTTTTTCCAAAAAAAATAAATATTTATATCTAAATGTTTTTTTCCTGATATATCGCATATCGATATTATTTGGAAATATATTTTTTGATATTGTGGTTGGTCACACTACACTTAGAAATCTTAAAAAGAGAAGATGAGCGCGGCAAAGAGCTTTTACACAAACATAAACGCACATAATGCCACCTGCAGCCTTTGTGCAAAAGTAATTAAATCAAGTGGCAACACCACTAATCTCCTGTCACATTTGAGGAACAAGCACCCGGCGCAAGCGTATTCAACATGTGTTAAGGTAAGAAAAATTGTAATGCCAGAAAGTCTTGAGAATTTTCCCGCGCAATTTTTTGACAGTGTGTGTGTGTGCGCGTCACTAACCCAGTCGGACTTTGCGTCATGTGTTGAGAAAAATCAGTACACCCGGTAGCATGATATTTCACGTAAATAGTCTCTACATGACTTTTTTTGCATGAAATTACCCCTAATATATCATGAAAAACTCACACGTTATTTTCTCAGGTATTTGTAAGGCTAAATGTCTGAAATTTCATTCGAAAACATTAAAAACTCAGGGGTTTGGCAGCGAACGTCTCATAATAAAAAGCTCAAAATAATTATAATGCATTTAAAGTTAATGTTATTTTGCGGGGTTTAAGATTTTTATACTGAAATATAAGAATATCAAAAATATCAGATATATCGATATATTTTGGTGATAAATATTGCAAAAACCTGATGATATTTTTAAAAAATGATAATCATCGATACGATATTTTTTACATATTTTCACAACCCTACTCGGAAGCCGTGAGACATAAACCGGCTCTAGGCTAGTGAGCCATTGCACTCGGTTCGTGAGCCATAGCTCTCGGCTCGTGGGCCATTACTCTCCGGTCGTGATTCATAGCTCTCGTCTGGTGAGCCATTGCTCTTGGATCGTGAGCCATAGCTCTCCGCTCGTGAGCTACAGCTCACGGCTCTGAGCTCAGCCCCTAATTTTGATCCGCCTGCATATAGTATGTATATACGAAGTATATGTCCCAAATATGTCGAACTTCTTTCTTTTACCACCTCTGAAATCTGTTTGTTTATACGGACATAGAACATAGCTATATCGACACTTTTTTAGATGCAGAATATATTACAGTCGGGACTTGCAAAGTTTCTTACTTGTTTATTAATGTATATATACATAAAGAAGGCGTGGTGCAGGAAATCTGATTGTTTGTGTCTTCGTGAGGCGAGAGCTCGCAAGCCGAGAGCCTGTTAATGGCTCACTCAAGCTGTATCTACTCAAGCTGTATCTAATAAAATCATATCAAATAAAAGTCTTTAAGAAATGGTGTATTGGTGGTAACAGCTCAAATCTCAAACAAAGAAATGGTTGATGATCTTCAATATTGGCACATTTGAAGCGTAAATAGACGCGGCGGCCTTATGGGTTCTTTCGACAAATCTCCATTGCTGCCTTATATCTTCTTCTATATATATAAAAATTGTTTAAAAAATGATGGTAATTCATCAATTGAGAACGGCTGGTCCAATTGGGCTTAAATTATTTCCAGTTGTTCGTAATTGTATATAAGTAACAAGTATAA
Source organism: Lordiphosa fenestrarum (assembly GCA_035044985.1). NCBI lineage: Eukaryota > Metazoa > Arthropoda > Insecta > Diptera > Drosophilidae > Lordiphosa > Lordiphosa fenestrarum. The sequence continues at coordinate 29,747 of JAWNNO010004759.1, read as the reverse complement.
GGATTTTACCAGTTATTTTTTTATGCCCTGTTCCTAAAATACACAGAGAATATTAAGTTTGTACGAGATTCCGACGCCATAAAGTATGTTTTTGATCAGCACCAAACAGATCTGAGATGGTACGAGATAGAGGGTTGACACGTATAGCACAAAAACGTCTAATACTAGTAAGCGAATCAAGATTATTCGAAAAAACCCTCATACCTCTCACAATTTATTAGACAGAATGTTCGTACTTTGTGGACATATTTAATAATCAAGATTATTTATCAATCCGCCAAAGGAATGGTGAAGATCGGATGAATGACAGTCGAGTTATATGGGAAACCAACATTTGTGCTGGGCTGCACCGGCTGGAATAGCGATGGGCAGCACTTTATACACCTAAACACTTTGGGTGACAAACATAAACTGTGGAGTACAGAGTATAATATAGTCGAGCTTCACAAACTTTCTTACTTGGTTTTTCATCATTTTCCAGTAAAATGGCAACACAAATATTCCAATCTATCCAAGCGTTGATCTTCAAGTGTTCAATACTTATCATAGTTTTCTATTTCCCAACGCTTTCCCAATGAAAACTACCACTGCATGCCGAGTTTCTGTAAATGTTTTGTAAAATCTGCTTTTTTCTTTGTTTATTTTTGGTATATGCAAATGAAATGTCTGAAGATCTTCCGCACGAATATACTTACACGAATTTCTGTTAGCCACTTGTGCCAGGGAGTAGAGCCATGTGTGTGATTGTTGTCTCATCACTCAATGCCACAGATGCTAAAAACAATCAACAGGCACATTATTTTCCTAAAACCATGCAAAATTATATTAGGGCATGGTCTGCCCTGCTGTCTATTTCCATATGCCAAGCGTTTCATTCTTATGATTTTAATGAAAATTTCCTCTTAATTCCCAGGCCAAATGAATTTATTGTTCTGCTGGGGTCTCTTCACGTCGTGCTGTGTGGGCACTCAAAAATAAAACAGCAGTCGGCCAAGACGGTTGACTCTCAAGTGAGGTGGAATATGTGAAGTGGAGTCAAGTCAAGCTGCTTATGGGCAGATTTTGGCCAAAGACGGTGGCCGCGGCCGATGCGGCAGAGAGAGGGGGGCAAAGGCAGATTAATCAAGCGCATGATGCAAGCGCTCAAGTTGTGTTGCTCACTGACTTCACCTAGCCGCCGATTTTGTGCTATGGATGTGGACTGTGCCTCGCTGGCTTCTGTCTGCTGCCACTTTGCCAGCTGATTAATGTCTTACATGCGACGTTTTAATACCAATTTTTTATGCATATTCAAAAGTGCAGGCAAAGGAAGAAAAATAATGCAAATAAAAATAAAAACCAAATGCAAAAAGTGAAAAAGTTGTAGTCACTTCTGCCATGACATTTCCTGTGTGTGTGCTGTGTGAGGTAAGTAAGCAGTTACAGTGGGGCATGGCTATGGGGCAGGAACTGCACCAGAGGGAAAGAAATGAAGGGACAACTAAACTTAACTAAGCTAAGCTAAAACGAACTAAAACTATGTGAGGAAGAGCCTCTTATGCGTCTTTTCGCTTAAAGTGTTGTCAATATTGATCGGAAATCCCAAAGATTCCCATCTACGTCTTTATACTTGAAATTCTCTTAATGATGTTGATTGGGGACTTCCAACTGCTATGGTATGAGAAAACATGTTTTCCACCATCCTACTGTTAATTAGTTGCATTTTAGATACGATATACATATTTTAACTTTTCCGACTTGTACTTCTTATTGAGTTTCTGGTGTACCACAAATCACATTCACCAAGTTGTTGCTACACTCGCTCAGATTGAAAGGTGTTAATGCCAAAAACTTGCACAAGATTTGTTCACCGCTAATTTTTGCATATTTATAAACACAAAGTTGACATGGAAATGACATCGGAACGAAGTTGGCCTCAGCTCCGCCATCGCCCCGATGCTCGATGAGCAATTGCAGATTAGGTTTTTGTTAGTTACGCAGCTCAAAACAGGTCTGTGGAAAGTGGTAATTAAAATGAAATTAGTTGTCAAAATCCACTGGGCTGGTATGATTTTGTTTGTACTTCCTGTTCTAATTAGACCGTATAACTAGCCCGCAAAAAGCGCATTAAGCAACACATCATTTTGGGTCTGTTATATCATTGTGTTAAATTAACCAATTTTCATTTCTATTTTCCTTTTACGGGTTCCTTTATTTGGTGATTCACTTTGTAGGTGTCAGCCGTTGCACCTCGTTGATGACTGGCCAAAATGATTAAAGTCGGCGAGGGATCGCAGAAGGTAAGAAAGAGCCATAAATGTGATTGCTCTTGGCGTATTTCGTGTTTATATCACTTCCGATTTGAAATGCATGAAACGAAGCGCATCTAATTGGCTTGAAGTGGTGGCCACAAAGAAAAAGGTTCACATTATACGAGGTGTAAACCAGATCAAAGAATTGAAAAATGTGGTTATAATTAATCTTGTTTTATGAAAATTGTTTTGGGACTTATAAATGAAATGTGATTGATACATAAATTGATGATATTGTTAAGAGCCATATAGCTGACTTTTAGTTTTATAAATTAAATGCGTCCCTCTTCTAGGCCGAGCACAATTTCCTGAATCTCACAGAATATTGGCGCAAACTTGCATTAATTTAGGTGTTATGAACCAGGGCTTGAACGAAAGTCATTGGCTTGATACGTTGACAAAACCAATCCTCGAACCAAACCGAAGACAACACGATGGGTTCCAACCTCCGAAACGAAACTTCTGCAGAATTTTAGTTACATTGTCTCACTATTTGCAGTATTTTTAAGGGAATTGATAATAAAGAGGTATATTTTGTTTTCGAGTACACAGAAAAACCAGAAAGCTTAGCTAGCTTCGTCTATGCCGAAGTTTTAATACCCTTGCAAGTGCCCGTTGCAGGGAATTAGGACTTGAGAATTAAGAGCGGTCTTGTTTTTGCAAAGAGCCAGAAATTAATTTATGAATACTTTTAGCCAATTCAATATTAGAAATATCTTAGCCGTCTACAGGGTTGTCCATATTCGACGGACCCATCTGGCAACGCCATAACTTTTGACAGAGATGTCAGATCGCTTAATGACATACCGCGTTTGAAGCGTCAGTCCAAGCAGATTTTTACCATGGAACAATACACGCCACGCGAGCGCTCTGAAATAGTTGAAATTTACATTCAACAGAACAAGTCAATTGTGAAAACTCATGAACTCACACGATGATGCCCATTTCACATTGAATGGGACCGTAAATAAGCAAAATTGCCGTATTTACGCCATTGAAAATCCTCAGGAGATTCAAGAAGTGCCTCTTCATGACGAAAAAGTCACAGTTTGGTGCGGCGTTAGTGCGAAAACGGTCATTGGGCCGTTTTTCTTCCAAAATGAAAATGGCCATGCTGTTACCATCAACCAGAAGCGTTATCGCGACATGATGACCAATTTTGTGATGCCAATTATTCGTCGAAAGCGTATGAGGCAGTTCTGGTTTCAACAAGACGGCGCTCCACCGCACACAAGTCGCGTAACAATCGATTTCTTGAAGAAATTGTTTCCGGGCCGTTTGATGTCGAAAAGTGGGGATTTGGACTGGCCACCGCGTTCGCCCGATTTGACGCCGCCTGACTTCTTTTTGTGGGGATATTTGAAGTCAAAGGTTTACGTTAACAAGCCAAGGACCGTAGAAGAGCTCAAGGACAACATTCGTGAAGAAATAGCCGCTATTCCGGCCGAAATGTTGGCGAAAACGATGGAAAATGCTGCAAAAAGGGCACAATACGCCATCAACGCCAGAGGCGGCCATTTGAGAGATATCATATTCAAAAATTGATGTAAACAAATCTACTTGGAACAAATTAAATGATTAAGATTGCCAACCGCCAAATTTTTATTTTTTTCTTTGATTTTTTTAAAAAAAAACATGGGTCCGTCGAATATGGGCAACCCTGTATGTAGGAGTCAGCGTGCGCGTTGACGCAAATTGGTTGTGACGGCACTCCAATCGAGTTCAAGTCCAAAGGCCCCGAGTGCAAGCCACCCAGAGTAAGTTAAAATATTATACAATTTTGTATAATTATATAATTCGAAGTTTTTCAGAAACAAATCTAAAAGTATTTTTTTCTTCGATTGATAACAAAATAAATTAGATATAGATTGGCTGGCAATACTTTTGAAAAATTAAACAAAAATTCGATTTCAATTTTCATTATTAAATTGAAGTGTGCACATTAGATTTACGAATATCACATTTAACGCTAATTTAATGGTGAAAATATTAAAATCCAGATTATATTTCCCCAATTGATTTTCCTGGTAATCTTAAGATTAAAAGACTTGTTGGAATATCGCACAAATCCCGATAATTAGAGGCCGGGTGTGGTACAGCGGGTAGCGTGTGTGTCTGCTGTGCAAAATGTCGATGGTTTGATCCCGCCTTGGGACATATAATAAATAGGTTTTTGCTTAACAAACTGACACACCCAGTCACCTTCGCCAGCTGTTGGCGCCAGCTGTGAAATACCTAGCCATGAATAAGCTTCCCATAGCAGTAATTGCTTAGCATTAAAAGCTAAATAATCCTGTTGTAAAGTAGGTATTACTTCTGGGTAGAGCTGGCAAAAGATCGATGTTCATGGCATCGATTTTTCCCCACATTTTTACGAGAACATCGTTTAAAATCGTTTTATAGATTTGCCTGGAATAAATTCTTCTAAAGCTAAGCTAACCTCGTCTGTGCCGAAGTTTTCATATTCATCAAATATTTTAAAAATTAGTATTCACAACAACTATTTTTCCGACCGATCGTTCGTATGGGAGCTATATGATATAGTCATCCGATTTGGACAAAAATTCGTAGAATTAGGTGAAAGCACGTGAAACAAACAATTACAATTGCAGGATGCTACCATTAAAAACAAAAAAAATTTTCTAACTGAGATTGTTTCTTAGACTTATCATTTGTCTGGCAGCTTTACCATATAGTGGTCCGATTTTCATCAAACTTGGCAGAATTATAAAAAATCATAGATAACCTATAAATACATAGTTTGGAAACGTTTCCATTAAAAAGAATAACGTTTTTATCACTAAAGCTATGAGCTATAGTCATCCGGTCCGGTCGATTCCGATATATGCAGCAAAAAGAAGACTCTGTGACTTCATGTTAAAACTTGTAATAATGAAGCTATTTTCACATTTGACTTATGAAAATAATAAAAGTGGAATAAAACTTCTCTCCAGCCATTAGTTACTATTAGTAAATAAGATGTGCGCCTGTTCGATATTATGTTTCAAAATTTGCTAAACGAACGTTCCGACTCGGCTGGGATAACTAAATAATGCAAGCCGCAATTGGCCATTTCCTCGAATTCTTCTACTTTTATTAACGCACTGGGACTGGGAGTTTATTTTTAATTTGATCAAATTTTGTAAATTCCTACAGTTTTTTTCTTACCCTAAGCACGAGATTCCGCCTGAGTCGCTTCACAATTAGTGGTGCAACTTTTATCAATTTTAATCGATTCTCAAAATTTTAAATCGATATTTCTCATTCAGAGAAAAAATCGATGCATCGGTTCGAGAATCGATTTATTTGCCAGCTCTACTTCTGGGGTTTAGCTGAAACCATTTTTTTTTTCAGTTTGTCAAAATCATTTCTTGTCATGGTAAAATATCGAAAATGATAAATTCTATGATTTTTTCTCTCTATCTTTTTGAAGGGTCATCTTGAGCTGCTTGCCAATTTTTCCATTTTAGGAACATTTAACTTGTTTCCGCTAAATTGTCGATTTCTTACACTGTGCTTCTGGATGCTTTGGTGTGTATACAAATGGTAATAACATTTATTTGTCGAATTTTAAAAATTGATTTATTTTTCTCTTGCTTCTTGCATTTTTAGCCAATTCTTTTGCCTAATTGAATTCTATGTGAAAGCAAATCAATCAAATTGCTTACTTGTTTTCAATTTTCATTAAGGCTAAGCCTATTCAGTATAGAAACATCCTCATATGAAGACACCTTCACATCAGGGGAGCCCACACAGATTCCTCATTTTTCTCTGCTTGTTGGTAAATACAATTAAAATCTAATTAAATTCTACCGGCATTTTATTAAATTTTTCAACCCCCCCACACATATACATAAGCATCTTGTTGAACAGGCACTCATAATACCTCGACGTACATACAATTATCATCAAGAGCAGCAACAACAACAGCAACTTAGCCTGCATATCATTGACGAGCACTCAATGTCAGCTGCAAAACAAGCAATGACAACGGGACACACACGACACAACACGACACGCCCCCAACACCCACACACGCCCCCTAAAAGCACACACACACACAACTCAGGCAAGAACAACAACAACAACTGGAGAGAAAAACTTTATAAACTCAATTTCAATTTTTTGACAACCCAAAATAAGCTGGCCACACCCACAGAATTTTCCCGTATTTAAGAAAAATATATTTGTTTATAGGTTAGATAAATTTTCACTTTTATCGTAGAGTGTCTAGAGCAGAAGGGGGGTGGGTGTTTTGCATTATTTTTTGGATTATTATTATTATTATTATCTGAGGAGGTGTCAGCCACAGACGCTCTGCTCTGGAATACGTCGCCTGCTGTCACAGGAAACTTTGAAATTTGGGACAGGGATCAGCAATTGGGAAAACGAAGCAAAACAGTGCGAAGGGTGGGGAGATGGTGGGGGACACATGCGATATTTATAAGTTCTTGAATTTTCATTTCCATTTAAGGAAATTTCATTGTCTGAAGATGTCAATTGCCAGGTGGGATTAGAGCCAGAAAGTGTGAAAGGACAAATATAAAAACAAATTATATTAGACTCATATAAAATACGAGGGCTGTTGTTCAAATTTATCATGGAAAATTGACTTTTATCCATAATATTATAATAAAATTATGTTATTGATTGTTTTCACTTCTTAAATTGCTTACACCACCAAAAGCTAAAGTAAGTTGGTTTGTAACAAAGCCAAATTAACAATACACAGAGCTCACCTTTACTGCTAAAAATTCTGAGCCTACCTGGTCACACCTTAATTAGCAATGATTGAAAATTTAAATGGCAGCCCTCGTAAGCAAATGCCATTCCACGCACTAAATCATTTTACCACATTTATTTGGTTTTAATGATATTTTCACAGCTCGAATCTGTCAACAGTTTGGATTATTTATGGGGGGTGAGCAGACTCTGGGGGTAACGCCCACTTGAAGCTGTTCAGGCACAAAATATGCAGCAAAACAGCATTTACACATGTTCCCAACAGTGTCGATCACTTGGAAAAATGGGCGTGACTGGGGGGCCTCCAGGAAGAGTTGAGGCATGGTCCAAAACATGGCGATGTGCCATGGTTGAGCAGCTACTTGGGCTACCGCATTGGCCGCAAACACAAAATAGGCGTGGTAATGAGGCAACACCACTCGATGTGGTGCACAACCATGACGCTGACGCAGTCGTTGACATTCTCGAGTGGAGCTGATCGAGTCCCATCGCTTCGCTCTCGCTCAACTGTCAGTCTTCATTTTGGTCGGACTTTTTAAGTGGCCGCCGAGTGAAAACTTTTGGCATTTTATTGAAGTTCAGAGTTCTATTCATAGACTTTTGCAGCATTTTGATGAATTGATGGCTCCCCAGTGGGCAAAGCGTCGCATTCGATTCAGTTTTTGATAGTTCTGTTTTTGAAAACGAAACTAAAAAGTCTTTTGCTTGACAATTTTATTCTTCATCTGCGGATGGCTTCGGAAATTTTTCGAATACTTTCAAGGATGCAAATGCCTCTGGCTGTGGCTCTGTCTGGCCGCGGAAAGTGTCGTCAAGTTAATTAAGTGATTTATGCTCCTCGAGGTCGCGAGTCTACTTAATTATCAAATAGTGTGGCATTTGGGGAATGTTTTCGTATTTTGATTTTTTGTCTGGGGATTGCCAGCTATAAAATTGGTTTATAGCTCTTGCTTGGTTTAGTTTTAAGTGAATAAGTAATCAAATTGTGGGGGGAGCATCTGGAGGAAAAAAGGGATGTGTGGATAATCAAACAGATGATGCAGGAGACAGGGCGTTTATTTTCCGAAACAAATATATTACTACACTGACTAACTGAATCGTTAACGTGCTAATCGTCTAGTCTAGTCTTGAGAAAAGGGTTTGCTGGATATTTCAAAAATATCTACATCGATATTTTCGAAAAAGTAACATTTCGGTATAAATATTTTAGGGTGGAAAATATAGGTAATATCGATATTAGAACAGTTTCTCTTACACGCCAAAAGACCACAAGAAACAGTTGACCGCAGCAGTGTGATTGAATGCTGCAAGAAAAATATCGCTCAGAAAAATCTCCACAAAATGTTTGATATCCGATATATCGCTTCGGAAAAATATTCGATAATGATATATGGTCTTTTTAAACAAAAATATCGATATTATATCTGGCATCCCTACTAGAGAGCTTGAATTTTACTCAGATTTTAGAAAACACTTTTGACCTTTAACTAAAGAGCTTAAAAATGCCTGGAAAAAATTGTACTAATGGCTCAATTATCATCGGACTTCTTCAAAAATGATTTGGTTTATATGAACGACTACACAGAGAAAAATAAGGGATAATGGTTGACAACAGCATTATTCTTAACTCATAATAAACTTCGTTTTCTAACACACTTAACACTGGATGGGTTTTATAAAAATCGGAACTCATACGAAATTACATCAAATTTCGCAATTTTTGGAACCATATAATCTATACCTACTATTTTCTCGACTGCACTTGTCATTTATTGAAGACTGATATCTCATCTTCTCGATAGAGCTATGTATTTTCTAATCTAACAATTAACAGAGTACAATTTTAGTTTATCTGACACATATTTTCAAATTAATATCATTTATGGATATTATGCAAATTTGCCCATTTTTCGGAGGTTTGACTTACACCATTGATCTAAGTACCAGACTCAGAGAAAAAATAAAGCAGATCTTGCTTGATATCGAGCATTTTCCATGTCAAAATTACGTTAAGACTGAAAATGCTGGGACACAAGCAGAAAATACTGAAATCAGGCAGGACTTTCGAAACAAAAATTCTTGGTTTTAAATATAGTCTGCTTGATATCAAGCATAATAATTGGAACCAAGAAAAGATCTTCTTGGATGCAAGCATAAACAGACTCGATTCCAAGAATAGATATTCTTGGTTGCAAGAATACAAAATCCTCGATTCAAAGAAAAAATATTCATTGAAAGAATTGGCGCGGTTGCACTGGAGACACCACCACCGTACACACACCACAAACCCCACACCCCAACGACAATCCTTTTTGCCAAGCTGTGATTAATTTTTAAACACCGTTTAACAATTATATTTATACCCTTACTCGTAGAGTAAAAAGGGCATACTAAAGTCGTGCAAATGTATGTAACAGGAAGAAGGAAGCATCTCCGATATCATAAAGTATATATATTCTTCATCAGCATCAACAGCCGAGTCGATATAGCCATGTCCTTCTGTCCGTATGAACACCTAGATCTCAGAGACTAGAAGAGCTAGAGCAACCAAATTTTAGATGTAAGCTAGTACTGTCTGTAGGCAGATCACAAATTTTCAAAAGGATCGGATAATGAATGGCCGAATTAAAAAAAATGTTGCATACTTATCCGAGCCGCATGAGGTTATTAAACACTAATTGAACTGAGTAACGGGTATTTCGAAATCGGGCAGGGCCGACTTTAACTTACGCTCTCGTTTTTAATTACCTGCAGCTTTCAGCCGGCTCGAGGTCATGTTATGCTTTCGCACAACTTTAAACGGAGACACAACACCACAAAGGAGGCTGGTAGATCGAACAGCTGTTTTAAGAGGACCCACTCTCTATCATCAGCGATCAATGCCTACCAACTGAACGTTTCTCAAATCTCTCACCATGCATGCGGTGGCATAACCGTTTGGGAATCCCAAAGCAGAATGCGCGCAAAAACATCGAGAGGCATCGTAAAAACAGACAGCCATTGGCAATGCTGGGAGCGAGAGCGACAATTGTTTTCATTTTTTGCTCGCACTCTCCGCTTGTGTCTCCACGCACTTTCCTTTTAAATTGAAACAGAATTCCTGCCTGCCGATTCGTGCTACATTTCTCTGGGTGCATTTTTGTTTGTTTTGGTTCTGCTATTTGTCACTGCTTGCAACACCAGCCTGTCTCCAAACTTCTGCTTCCACTGCTGTCTCCAGCTCTCTTGGATTCGATGTGCTCAGCAAATTGCAGCAGCCGATTGCTTGTCAGCTCCTGCGATTCTGCAGATCTCAACCTGGCTTAGTTTCCAAAGTCTCAGAAGGAATGCAATTCGATGAGCAATTAAATGACGTCGATTGCTCGGCTGATCTGATATTTTATCAGATGTTGCATTCTTTGCGTTCTTTTTTAAGGTTTTTGTTTTTCTGGCATATTTTAGTAAATCATAAATTTATAGTTCTATAATTTTATCCGATGAACTTTTACAGTTAGAGCAATTCCGTTCGATTAAATGAAAAAATTTTTTTATTTTAATTTCGCTGCCGTTTTCCATTAAATTAAAATTTCTTAGCGTATGTCTGTGCAAAAATTTATTTCGAATCAGTTATGCCGTTCCTGCGTAGTTGCAAAATCTACAAAGCTATTAAAGCTGTTTATTTATTCAAAAACATTTATTATTTTTTTAGATTAGCTAAGTTTCATTAGTGACTGTTCTCTTCAAATGCTAAAATCTCTCTGTCTCCTATCAATGACCGCATATCGAGCTCTAGCTGATATCGGCTTGAATTCCTGGTTTGAAGTGTATGACTTTTATCGCCATCATCTTGTCATATATACCGTCAATGCATACATTTTATGTCATTGACTATCGAATGTTAGACATTCGTTAATTATTTGCTAATGCTTAATTTGAAAATATGCGATAAGGAGTTCGTCTTGGCAGCATTCTTGCATCCTTCGAATAGTTGAAATATAAAACTTGCTGGCAATAAAATGGGCTAAGATGATTGCGAGGATTTTCGTATCTTCGGATTTAATTTATATTTCCATACCAAGGCTTCAATAGCGCTTATGTGGCCTCTAAGGTCTCCAGATATGGCTATCTGCCACTTTAGTCAAGTATTTTGTAGTGCTTCAACTTTCAAAGCTGTTTATTTTTTTTGTTAGTGCTGGCAATTGTATTGATACCCGTACGATAGGCAAAATAATCGATACCCTGTCGATTCACTACTCGGAAAATCGCGGATGCAAATGCATTCAAATTGAATGCAGCTTTTTTGATACCACTAGCCCCTATGGTGTTTGTAAAGCTGGGAAGTTGCATTCGACACAAGAATGCCGGGTTGCAAGGATGCTCTACAGTGAGAACCGGGCATAAGACTTACAACAATTAGGAGAGTGACAGATAATCAAATAAATATCTGTCAATATAATGGACATCTGATCTGATTTCCTGGTGTTCAAGTTTAACTTTTCTTCTTATAGCAGTCAATAAACGAGAAACGTTTGAAATTTTTAATAATATTTTCAAAGTATCTTATTCATTTTTATCACAATTGTTGACTTTAAATACTCATTTATTTTCCATTGAGCGATAATTATGATTATTTTAAACCTTTCTTGAAGCTGCACAATATTGCCGGCTATTGTGCAACTTCGGCCTCATCTGTGGTATCCCCTGGCCCCGTTAACATTATCCAACTGATTATAATGTATGAAAAATGGCCAGCAAAAGAGTCCTCGCTGCTTTATTTGCAATGGCAATGGCCCTTCATTGGAATATTTGCATGCATTTATCGATATGCCTTGATGATACCCAGTGGAAGGAGAGTTTTATGATTTTTGAGTTAGCTTAAAAAGCTGCTGACATCTTAAAAGAGAATGTTAAATAGGAATGTCCGACCTTGGGTAACTTTTATTGGCATAGACCATAAGAATTCATCTGCCATCCTCTGACTGTTCACTCAGTTCGGTAACAGTTCAGATGTATTTTGCTCCCGTATTTGTCAGTTTATGTAAAACTAGTACGACTGATGGCTTATCTTCCCTATGCTTTAAGGATAGTTGATTAGCAAGTGAACAACTGAGCTAATAAAGAAATGAGCAACTTATAAGCTTGGCTATTTTAGTGAGGTAACTTTTTTCAACAAAACAGAACATGTGAATATGTTCAGTGAATTGAACACCTTTGCTTGTAACTAGATAAGGTATGGTGTTGTTAAATTTGGGTTATCTTTCCCATATTGATATACTATCTCATTATAGCGTCTCCCCAAGCAGTTTCACCTATTTTCACACAATTTAGGTACGAGTGTTTGCACTTTGCTTCGATCATACCTCAATGTTCTCATTATTTCTCGTTAACAATTTTGGGATTTATGCAAAGTGAAGCATTTTGGTGCCGGGAAGGAGCACACTGGAGGTGTCCTGACCCTATAGCCAACGCAGCATTCAATTAACAACGCACATAAATTTACTTTGGCTGTAATAATGCAGCTGGGATCCTTCCGGCCGTCCACCGTGGCTCTGGCGAAGCATACTTCCAAGTTGGGGTTCATATCCTGTTTATTTAAAGCTGCGCACTTTTATATGTTTTTTTATATTTATATTCCTTTCATTTTGGGAGGGGACAGCGCAGGGCCAACAAGGAAAAGTCGGCTTAAGTTGCGGCCCCATAATTTATGGTCCCAGGTTGGGGTCGAGCTTGCGTCCTACGAAAATGGCGTTCTAATTACTTTAAGCTACAGACTGCTATTATAGCCGTTGTTTGCCTAGCCCATGGGCGCGCATCCCTGTCTGGCCAATGTCCAAACGGCTCCTCCCTACCCACCCGACACGTTTATTAGCTGGCCACACATGCCACAAGTCTCACAATCGCTGCTCGAAACTAATTGCAATATGACATTGCATCCTGTGGGTGCTTTTGCCAAGGACTTGTCCTCACGTCAGGTCTGTCATGTTTGACTTTCACCCCAACTGCTCGCTTTGCAGTTAGGACAGTGGTGAGCTGCCTTTGACAAGCTGACAACATGCTGCATCTAGGGAGGCGAGGAGGGGAAAGCATCCTGGATGCATGTTTGTGCATGCCTCACTGACAAGGACATGCCAAATTAAAACGCAATAAAAGCGTTAATGAATTTGTGCAGTTTTGGGCAACAGAGGAGAACGAACGAGCCCCAAATTAAGCACTCATCTTTTTCAGCGGCAGGGGGTGTGCGGCCTAATCATCCCCTCGTCTGGCTAAGAGGGGTTAAAATACTTGCCCTCCGCCTGTTAACATGGCTAACAAAATGTCTTTGGAATATTTCAATGTGTCGTCATTTTTGACATCGTTGACTAATTCCGAAACAGCTGTCAACATTGTTCTCGCTTAACCCTTTTACGCCTGTCCATCAACCGGTTCCACTTGATGCCCAAAGGGTCAACGAGGTAAAGAGCCAAAGGGAACAAATTTAGTAGCTCACAATGTCGCGGATATTTAAAGGCAAATGAGCGCACATTTATAATGACAACAAGGGCAAGCACAATGAGAATGACAAAGAGCTTTGGCTTTGTCTGTTTGGTTTCTGAAATTCTTGAAAAAAATTCCCCTTATTGTTGTTGTCGAACTTATGGCAATTTAGATGACATTGCCATTCTACGAAAGCGGGAAAAACGAATTGGTGAAATTTCTGAACGCCATTCATAACAAGTGATTTTCAGATTTAATGGCACATACATCTTATTTATCCACGAGTATTATTTACCAGGGAAACTTCTGTAAGGAGTTTATTTATATTGGATGAAGGATGAAGGTGTCTGAGAACGCAGAGAGTTTAAGAATTAAATTGGAAGTACTGTGTTTACGCTACTTCTGCAAACAAATAGTTTTTTCAAGTAATTTGTCCCTAAACTAGGTACAAACAGGTACTAAGCGGCGCAGAAACGAATGAGGTTGGCCCACAATATACATTACTATAGGCGCCCACGTAATGGGAATTGTGTGTAGAGACTTATAGTCCAATACAGCTAGCACTAAACATTGTCCAAGGTTGTAAAGTATTTGTTTTACAACTCGACATAACAATTGTGCGCATGCCTGCACTGTTAATCCACAAGTTCATTCACAAATTTCTCAATGGTGTATTATAGACAGCACTTGAGTGGTTTAAATGAGAGTTGGATTAGCTTTTCTTTATTTTGGCCTTTATTTTACAGCGGTACGCCTTCATTCAATGCGCGTCAACTCAGAATGCCTCTCTTCGGCTAGGCCTATCGATAAACGTGCCAAACTACCGATTACAGTGTTTCTTAAAGCTATCGATCACATTGTTTGTTTAAAGTACTTATTTGCAGTTTCTCTTAAAGCTATTTATACTTATATTGCACAATTATACTACATACTACTGCAGTATCGTCTTGTGAACTAAACGTATAATTTCTCGCCAACATTGTATATTGAGTTGTAATCTAGAGCATGATTTCTGTTGTACTCCAACTTTTCCGATTACATAGAACTCTGTTTTAAGGACACAAGGCCCGCGAAAGAATTGTACTCATTACTTAATTGCTTTAAGTATATTAATAAATATCCAATCCAAATAGTTACCAAAAATATTCAAATTCGAAAAAGTTTATCTCAATGGAACTCTTGTTCGATCGATCATTCTTACTGCAGATATATGCTATAGTCATCCGATTGGGACACAATTTTGTAGAATTATGTGAAAGCGTATTAAATAACTAAATGTAAATTTTAAAGACATTTCAATTGAAAACAAACAAGTTTTTCTCACTCAGACTACTTTTCAGGCTCTACTTTTCTATGACAGTTATACTATATAGGATAATTTCAAAGTAACTTAAGGCTTAGTATAGACTTCTACAAAGGAACTGCCAAAACAGGAATATTTAAAGAGGCAATTCTTTTGTGTTGGCGCAGTGTGACCAGATCTGAGAATTCTGCATACATTTTGGTCACATTAGAATTACTTTCAATTTATATTTTTTATTTAAAAATTTTACTGTAAAAATTACTATTAAATTTTAAAATAAAAATAAAAAAATTAAAAATAATCAAAAAGTTATCTGAGTTTGAGGTTTATTTTCATTTTTAAAAAATACAAATTGTTTGTAAATTTTATTAAGAAAAGATAATATTAATTGTTAATTGTATAATTTTTATTTAAATATTGAAAAAATATAAATTAAAAGTAATTTAAATTTTAAATGGCTGGCTCAAAAACTTTCATTCTGGTACCTCCCAATTTCATATAGAATCTATAGCTTAAAAAAAGTTTATAATATTTTTTTCCATAACTGTTTTTATACCCTTGCAAAGGGTATTATAATTTTGCCCAGAAGTTTGCAACGCATAGAAATATTTATTTCCGACTCCTTAAACTATATATATTCTTGATCAGGGTGACGAGCTGAGTCGATTGAGCTTTGTCCGTCCGTCTGTCTGTCTGTCTGTTTCTACGCGAACTAGTCTCTCAGTTTTAAAGCTATCGAGCTGAAATTTTGCCCAGAGTCTTCTTTTTGCTGCACACTACTAATATGTCGGAACCGGCCGGATCGGATGACTATATCTCATAGCTCCCATGGGAACAATCGGTTGGAAAACTAGTTTTAGTATGAAAAACTTTTTTCTTTTCAATGGAAACGTCTCCAAACTGTAATCGTAGGTTTTCTATGTTTTTTTATAATTCTACCAAGTTTTATTAAAATCGGACAACTATATGGTATAGCTGCCATACAAAAGATAGGTCTGAAAAACAGTCTTAGAAAAACTCTTTTGTTTTTAATGGTAGTTTTTAAAGATAGCTTAAATTTTGTATTTGCTTGTTTCTCATGCTTTTACATAATTCTACAAGTTTTTGTCCAAATCGGATGACTATATCATATAGCTCCAATACGAACGATCGGTCGGAAAATGGGAAAAAGTATTTTGTAAAAATATTTAGCTTTCTCGTTATTTTTTGTCATAGTAGTTCCTCTATTGAAGTGTATACTAAGCTTAAGCAATGAACTTTAAATTTTCGTTTATGTAATGGAAATATCGGGTACGATATTTTACAGATAATTAAGCAAAAGATGTGAAACTGTTTATATCGATTTGCAGGCCACCCAAACGTGCTTAGAAGCGCTTTCATAAGAATCTTATTCTCACAACCAAAGGATCCGTACAATGCCGCGAATTCCGCTGGCAATTTAATAAAGAAGCATGCGATTCGAATTGCAAAACAAATTCTTAAATAATGCTAGAAGAATTTTAAGATAAACAAGAAGGTGACTATTCCCAGCCAAAATCTTTGGTGGAAAGGGGGCTGCATTTACTCTATTTTCTGACTGTAGAGGTTATTCAAAGTGCTTGATCATCTCTGATATAGGTTGTCCAATCAAAACTTTTTCTTTAAGTCATTACTGCCCGCCAGCCCCTCATCAACAATATTTCATTATAATTCCCTCACATTTATTTACATTACCCCTTCTGGCCTCAAATATGTTTCATCAAAAGATATACATATATTAATTATGCAAAAAAGGGAAAAACCCCTCAAAAAGGGCTTTTCCAAAATAACAAAAAATTGTCACAGCTGAATGAGTTTAACGCTTTTCGCTGTTGGTTTTGTTGTTGCTTTGTTACAAATTGAAAGAGACGCAACAAAAAAGGCATTAAAGCGGACGCCGAAGCATATTTTTGGCAGGCAACGTTGTAGCGTCATGTAATCAGGTTTGAAAATGACCAGAAGAAGACAAAATACGCAAAGAAACAACGGTCACAAATGACAATCAGCAGAAGGAATAATGGAAATTAACGCTTGTAACATTTTGTAATCAAATTTGCACTAGGGTATTGTCTTTTCGTGCATTTGGCACATTTGGTGGTAGCGGAGACAGAGCCGGTTATGGAGGAGTAAGCATGTCGCAGAGATGCCGACTTAACCTTAGCCATGTGTCCTTATCTTTCTAAATTACTACTGTAAATTGTTCAAGGTGGCTGCTTTAACGACAGCCCCCCATTTGTCACAAACTCAAACCCCAAAAATTCCCTCAACGATCTGGCAATTACACACCTCACACACACACACACAAACATCTCTAAACCTGTTCTCTACCCCCCAAAAGCCACCCCAAAAGAATTGTCAATTATTAAACTTTGCATGGCAAATGAAAACATATGTTTAACCAGCGAGCAAGAAAGAGAAGGGAACTACTGGAGTCGTCTACCTTGCATACAAATGTAAAGCTTTCCATATCCGTTTCCGGCTATCAGCAACAACCTTCCTCACGCTTTCTCTATTCTCAACCCCAAGGGTTGGAAACCGTTTAGATTTAGCCTTGCACATTGAAAATTAAATGTTTCAAAATGAAATTCCTCAATTGCAGTCGCCACGCTCAGACACCAATGTGAGAGACAGAAGAATGGTAGTCCTCGGCCTGACGTGCAATAGACCCAAAAGCAATAAATCCTGAACAACGCAGCAACCCTTGCACTGAGACCCCACCCTCCAACCTCCCCGTCCGCCCTAAATTGCTTGAAGCTTGCTTTTCAAATTGCAATTAAACGTTTTACAAAACCGCGCTGACCGGTTCTCCGTCTGGCAGAGATCGCTCCACCCGCCCTAAAACATTAACGTTCCTGTTCCTGGTATGTTGTTCCTGGTAGGCCAATGTTGGCTAAACAAATTGAGAATAAGCGCATGTGGCAGTGGTAAACAGAGAGATACCCATTAATTTTTGGGGAATATTTTAATGACCGAACGAGATGTGATGCTACATGCTTTGAAAACAGTGACCTGTTGGGGAATTTACAGATAAGATGATCCAGATTTTATACAGAACCTATATTGAATATACAGCAATTCAAAGAGTCCTCCTGCTGTCAAGACTCTTCATTCCTTCTTCGAAACATTCCTAGAACTAAGAACAGGCGCCTGCAAGAGCGATATTTATCACTTTCAATTTTTGAATATTTTCAAAAACTATTCGGTTTTATTTGATAGCAAACCTCTAGGAATCGATGCTTAAGTATCATGAATAAAAATTCTAAGAAGAAATTCAGCAGACAAAAAACGATATGAGATCAAAATTCACCAACAAAAATATGAATGAAAATTTGAGACTCAAGGTTTGTCAGCAAAGGTTTTGATTTTGCATCCTTCTGTTAAACCTACGAGTTACCCAGTTGGGCGTCAGTATCGCGGACTAAGCTTTCCACATCGTTCCTTTTTAAAATGTGTTTGTGAATCGACTGATTTCTCAATTTAGTTGGTGGAATAATTATAATATATTTGTAAGATGGCTCTCGAAAACTCAAGCTAGACTTCAGCTTGGTTATCAAGTAATCCACTAAGTCCTACCACTTCCAGACACACCTCAAGTCCTATATACTTTTCTTTCATTTAGTTAAATCAGTTAGCTCCATCCCTCAAGGCAGTTGCATTCACACGGCCTTTCGGGTTGACCAGCAACATCGCCGTCGTCCTCATGAGCTGGGCTATTGCGTTATTTCCGCTTCCGTTGCCTCAGCGAGCGCTTGAGCAGCGCTGTAGAAGCAACTGGAGTTTAGTTTGGGGTGCGTACCAGTCAGTAGCTTCTCACCCCTTCTCCACCATCGACCATCCTAGACACTTTCATTACATTGACGCTGCGCTTAATTGCGTTTGTGTTTGCTTTCAAATGTTCAATGCGCAATTTAAACGCATTTTTGCACGTGCTTCTTTTGCTCACAACACACCCCACCATTAACCCCTCAATGACCAATGTACAATTTTTCATTGCCGCTTTCAACGGGGGGCCACGTGTTTAGCAATTCGCTGCGG
Organism: Lordiphosa fenestrarum; assembly: GCA_035044985.1. NCBI lineage: Eukaryota > Metazoa > Arthropoda > Insecta > Diptera > Drosophilidae > Lordiphosa > Lordiphosa fenestrarum. The sequence continues at coordinate 10,904 of JAWNNO010004759.1, read as the reverse complement.
TTTGTCAGCAATTGTGCAACCCCTCCAGAAAAACACTCTCCCCCCCTTTTCCGCACAACAAAATCAAGCGCAAATAATTAAAAACTTTGCCCAACTTTGGCCCCAAAAAAACGTTTTTGCTTTTTTTTTATATTTTTCATAAATTATTAATTGCCCAGCACTCAAAATGCAATTAAATCTTGGTCAACTTGTTGGTCCTTCGTCCTTCGTCCTGTGGCTAGTGGCTTTGGTTTGGAAGGGAAATGCAACAGCTGCCGCAGAAATTAAAATTCCAATGCAACACACAAAACGGTTGGCAAGGATGCAAGCATCCAACTGGTGCAATTTGTCCATTTGCTGAGAGGTGGTGGGTGGAAGGGTCAGCTTGGCATGGAGGTAAATGGATTCTACGACTGGCGAATGATAATGAATGCCAGCGAAATGTTCGTTGATTAGTTAGCTAGTTTACCAATAGCAACACGGAGGAGCGGTCCAATGGAGATCTGTTGAACAGCTGACGCTTTGCTGACAAAGTGTGAGTCAAGTTTTTGGGGAGCACGTCCTGCACACCTAATTCGATGCACTTAGAGAAAAGTAGGAGCTAGGGATATTCTGTAGCGATGGATTTTTTCATTATTTAAGAATCAGATATCAGACTGTTTTATTGGGCCAAAAGATCAAGTTGCTCTCTTTTGTTGTTATATTCACATTGAACAAAAAGCCTCAACAAAAAATCCATCAGCACAACAGACACAAGACCAATATTTTGAAAAGTATATTTTCGATATAAATAATTAAGGACAAAAATATCATTAATATCGACATTTTCAATATTTTCACAAAATATTAATATTTTGAGAATAATTCGCTCATTGAGGGTATTTGACACGGCTTACAAACTGCGTTTTAACTGAGTTAAAAATCTAGTATTAAAGCTCCAAAAACACTTCAAAATACCTCTGAAATTCTAGAGATGTTTGGAAAGTTTAAAGTTCAGTTCTCAGAACGGTTGCTCTGCTTATCTACCGTAAGGTTTTGGTTCGAAGCTTGGTTCGCAGAATCTAAGATCGTGGAGAACTTTTGTGGAAAGAATATAAGACATATATTTGATGCAAAGGAAGCGTCCAGCTAAACAAGCTACAGGGTGGTCCATCGAGTGTTTGGAATTTGAACTAATCATAATTTGACTTTAAAATCGTCAAATGTCATTCGGAAAGCGACTTATATTTAGCAATTACTATGACATTTACGAAATGGGTCACTATTTGCTTGAAGAGAGTTGGGAAATATTACAAAAAAATTTCCAAAGTGGTGAGTCCTTCACTCAAACTGTGCGAAACTGCTCGATCGAAAATGTGCTGAAAATGTGCGTGAACAACCATCGACGTCAACTCGCCATCGATATCAACAATCGGACATTTCGCGCAGTTCTTTGATGGGAATTTTGCATAAAGACCTTGCCATGAAGCCATACAAAGTTCCATTGGTGCAGCAGCTAAAGCCAATTGACCATCCGAATCGTCTTCTGCGCCCTATCTTCGAAAATCGAATAATCAGCAAATATGGAGATGTGAATTGGCCGCCAAGAAGCTGTGATCTGACACCGTTAGACTATTATCTTTAGAGAGCGGTCAATTACAAATGTTATGCAAACAGTTCTGAACCAATTGATGAGTTAAAGAACAAGATTCGAGTTGCTATTGCTGACGTACGTGCCGAAACAATTGAAAATGTTCTCAAAAATTGGGTGGATCGAATTTAACCGAAATTGTTTTTCATAAATAAATGACATGCACCAACCATTCCAATATATGATCAACCTTTGAAAAATATTGATCCTTTTTTTATAGCAAAATTGAATACCAATTTTTAATTGGACCACCCTGTATTTGAAGCGTTCAGCTAAAATAGCGATTAAAACTTTATCCAAAATCCGATAAACCTCATATATTAATAAACTTATTACCTTGGCCTGGACTTGAAAGGATAAGCTAGCCCAACCTCAAATACGTGGGTTTGTTTTGCCAAAACTTAATCCTTGCTTCTAATCCATTCATCAAAATCGTAAAAGTGCAGAGCTTAGATATGGTTTTGAAATGATAATGCTCCGATTCAGCACTATTGAATAATTGATTTGTGAAATTTTTATAAACTCTGATAAAACTGAATAAAGAAATTCTTCGAACCGAACCTCTTTTCAAGCAGAGGGGATCTGTTTCGGAATGCTTACAACTTTTTTTACAACAAAAGAAATTACAACTCTTTCATGATTGTATATTGCAGAAAACATCGTCCAGTTTAAATTTTGTTGGAAAAATATCACTGAAAAATATTATTATAAAATATTCGATATCCGATATATCGCTTTGGAAAAATATTCGATAACGATATTTCGTATTTTTGGACATAAATATCGATATTATTTCCGGCACCACTAGTACCAATACCTCAAGAATAAGTGATTCATTATTATTTCTATCAACATCAATTCTACATTTCAAAGAAGTAGCAGAAATTACCATGTTAAACACCAATTGGCTTTAAATTAAATTTTAGAACTTTGAATATATTTAATTATTTACTGATATCAGAAAAACTCATTCATCTGCTGACATTTCACATTCTTGACCCAACAATTTTGTATATATTGTATGATATTTCGTTCACAGTAACAATTATGTTCAATCGTTCATAATCATACCTGGGGGAGATAGTTCCTGGCAATTAAGGGATTACACGGGTTTCGTAGGGAAAAAAACGGCATATTTTCATTAATTTTGTTTTAGTAAAAAAACTGAATTATTTGGTTAAAACTTTTTATTGTCTTAAGGATACACATTTAATAAGCAATCACTGAAATTTTTGAAGCAAAATATTAAAAGCTCTACCATTGTGACGTCATTTCCGGCGAGCCTTCGGGAAAAAGGTGCATCCGCGTTGACAGCATAACTTCTAGGAAGATCATCTGAAGTACAAAAAAAAATATACGTGTTTTCTTAAGACTTGAAACTAAAACTTGGACGAAGGAAAAAACAATAAAGTGAAAATTGGATTTTTTGCAGAGGTTTTAACGAAAAATAGGAAAAATTGACAAAAATTGCTTTCAAAACATAGTTTTGAGAAAAGCGCGATTAAAGTTTTGAGTAACAATATAAAACAGGGATACAAAATTATTTTTCTAACTTACATGTAGTCATCGATTCCTGGACCATAACATAATGATCCTGCTGCAGCTGCAATGTCCAGAGCATCCTTTTGTTCCTGTCTATGACGAATCCTAGCTTCACGAGTCTCACTAGAAGATTTTATTTCGGCGGCGCAGATACTGTTTTCGTCAATTTCTCTGGCATATTCGAATATTTTTCATTGGTTCGAATTAAGTCATTTACTAAGGATATGCATCAAACTTGCCACAATTTCTTTTACGCAACACGTTATCGGCGTTTATGTAATATTCAGTATGATTAATTGCTTCTCTTTTTTTTTAAATAAATTTAATCATTATTTTTTTTAAATTATGGAATAAAAACCACAAATTATCATTAAAATTCGATTTTTATAACAGAACTCAAGGATTACAGGCCCTGATTTCAACTCATTAGCTAACTAGACGAGCAGCTGGTCCTTCATACCCTGGCGCGCGCAACTTCTTCAGAGTATATCTCCAAAACTATTACTGGGATCGATTTTAAACTTTAGGACAATATTCTAGAGATGTTGTAGAATTTAATAAGACAATAAGAAAAAAACAATTTTTTGAAGCCGCGAAACCCATGTAACACCTTTAAAGCAACGTGGCACAAACTGATCTGACTTCGAATGTAAAATAACAAAATTAAGGGCAACGATATTATTTTTTTTTTTAATATTAAATATTTTAAATATTTTAATTTTTTTCTTTATCTAAGACAAACGTAAATTCGGCAGTAGGAACTGATAGGAAATATTCAATAAGTAGACGCAAGATTTTGAGGAACTTAGAAACGTTAAAAATCGAATTCCTTATATTTACCAAGCAACTATCTAAACATAAAAGATGTTTCTTACAAAAACCTGGTCAAAAAAAAAATGTATTGAGTTATCCCACAGAGAATTTTTTCATTTTGGGCTTCTCTACTTTAGCCTGAACATTCTCAAATCCTCAGATTTTCTCCGAGTGTCTTGACTCATTTAGTATGAAAACTCTGCACTATGTTGCCTGATAAAATTAAAAACCATTTTAGAGCCACAATAAAAGGACAACGCAGAGCAGGCTGGCATGAGAGGACCAACTGGAGGATGGCAACTTTTCAGCGCTATTTGTTGTCCCTGTGTTGTGTGCTCTGCTCCAGCCGGCCAAGCCCAACTACCGAGCAGCTGGCACCTCACGGTTTTTAGGGATACGTGAAACATTTCCTGGTGGGTCATAAAAATTTCATTGGTCATTTTCTGGTTTGAGCTTGGGTAACAGTTGCTTAATGACAGTTAAAAGCCATTTGGCTAAAAGTTTTTGCATATTAAAAACATATTTCTGCCCAAGGACTTATATCGAATTAGTGTCCCTGTTTGGGCAAAGATGGGAGCAGCGGCGAATCAATCATAGCCAATTAGACTAAGGCGATTTTTACGAGGGGGGACACCAAATAAGTAGTTTCCAGCGACGAACATCCAAAAGCATTCCGAGTCTGGCCATTAAATCTAATCGCATTAAATGAGCAGCAGGACTCCCGACTCCCGACTTCAGCTTCCTAAAAAAGAGACCGGCAACAATCCGCTGACAGTAAACGCAAATTTATCGATTGGCGATTAAAAAGGGACAAACGGGCGAACGTTGCTAGGCAGCAGCAGGACCAACTACCAGGGCGACGTTGACGATGATGTTGTTGATAATGCTGCTTCCCGGGGTGGGATGGAAAATCACAGGAAATTAATTACAATTTCGCTCTCTCTCAAACGACGATCCTGCTTGTCCCTCGCAGGACATTGGCCGTCCTGGCATTTGCCATATGGTGGTTTAATGCCTCAACGCTTTATGGGCAACGGCAACGGCGGCTACTCTCTATTTACCGAAATGTATAGTATTTTAAGTATTTTAAGTGCTTGCAATTGGGTTTGCTTATCAATGGGAGAGAAAAGTGCCACAAAGTGAATAATGCCGATAATAATGATTCTGTGGGTTTTTGGCATATGGACGTTTTAGTTGTGGTGGGAGGGTGTTCCGCCTAGATGTTTTTCGTTCAATGAGATGCAATTGTGTGGAAAATTTCAAATGACATGAGATGTCATTGTTTAAGCTATGAATTGTCCAAATTGTAGCTCAAATGCTTAAGTGGGTGTAAAATGAAGGGAGTTAATTTATTTAAAGGGGCTGCAAGGATGAAACTGTATAACAAAACAAGAAAGAAAGTCGGTCAAGCCCGACTATAACATACTCTGTACCAACGAAATAATACGCTCAGCACACAAAGCAGCGACCAATCTTTTGATCTTAACTCGACAACCGTTTTTCCGATCTTCATCATTCCTTTGGCGGATCGATAAGTAATCCTGATTACTAAATTTGTCTAGAAGGAACAAACCATCTTTAACAAGAAAGAAAGTCGGTCAAGCCCGACTATAACATACTCTGTACCAAGAAATTTTGTCTTTTGATCATAACTCGAAAACCGTTCATCCGATCTTCTTCATTCATTTGGCGGATCGATAAGTTATTCTAATAACTAAATATGTCCAGAAAGAACAAGCCATCTATCTTCAAAACTGTGGGAGATATGACGTTTTTTCTAAATTGCGGGGGCGGGAGGGGGCGTGGCCAAAATTGAAAATAAACTTGATCTGCCTGCAGACATAAGAAGCATATGTCCCATACACGTCAAACCTCTATCTCTTACCATCTCTGAGATCTGTGCGTTCATACGGACAGACAGACGGACGGACAGACGGACATGGCTATATCGACTCGGCTGTTGGTGCTGATCAAGAATATATATACTTTATGGGGTCGGAGATGCTTCCTTCTGGATGTTACATACTTTTGCACAAACTTATAATACTCTATGTACCTTCGGTACAGAGTATAAAAATGTTAGAGATATGACGTTTTTTCCGAATTGCGGGGGCGGGAGGGGTTGTGGCCATAATTAAAAGCAAACTTGATCTGCCTGCAGACATAAGAAGCATATGTCCCATACATGTCAAACCTCTATCTCTTACCATCTCTGAGATCTGTGCGTTCATACGTACAGACAGACGGACAGACAGACGAAAATGGCTATATCGACTCGGCTGTTGATGCTGATCAAGAATACATATACTTTATGGGGTCAGAGTTGCTTCCTTCTGGCTGTTACCTACCTACCTACGGTACAGAGTATAAAAATGGAAATTATTAATTTTGACCATGTGCGATTGTTTTAAACAATCATCATATTATATCTCCCACAGTTTTAAAGATATTTGGTTCGTACCTTCTACTAAAAAAAGAAAAAAAATTCGGGATATTCGGGACTAAATCAATCCCAAACGATGTCAGAAGTCAGTTTATTCCGGATTTACGCATTCCAAGGACGAACAGGATTGTGCTGATCTTGGATTTTTCAATTCTGGAATTTTAGTCGTGATCCCAACATTATCCCACATGGGATTGATTTTAGCTTGTTATTTGAACTCGACTTGAACCATTTGTAGAATTAAATCAAGAAGACCCGAAATTGACTTCAGCTGGAAATTCGTGCTTGAATTGATCTTGAAATCGGCTTGATGCAAGTTTACCCGAGATTAGGTTGACCTCGATAATCAAACTTCACACAATCCGGAAAAGCGTTGTAAGGCAATTACCGAGATTGACTTTATCTCTTTATTGAATCTTTATGTGACCCCCAAATGAACTTCTCACGCTACGTATTTTTCGACCTTTTTAATTTTCAAACCAGCAAGTTCTTGCCGGCTCGAGGTCATAGTTGTTTGCATACGCCCGGTTCTATCTTTAATACACTTTAGCTTCCTCTTCATGCCAACATTGCTATGACTGTTTGGGAATTGTAAGGCATCATAATATCAAAAATTGTCGCATAAAATGAAATACTTTGCGCATGTGTGTGTGCCCATTTAGTTTCATGGTATTGCTGATAGATATTTTCTTTCTCTCAGTTTTTACCGCTCTTTCGTTTTGACATGGTGCATCCATACTCACTTCGATCTCGAGTAAGAAATATTTGACTTTCAAGTACGGTTCGAGATTGACCGCAGCCTTTTCAAATTGATACACGCTTTTCAGGATTGTTTTAATCCTTTCGAGCTTGTATCAACCTCAATTAGGTACGACTCAAGCTTGAGATTTCAATCCGAAGGTGAAGATCAAATCAATCTTTCTGAACTTGATTTAATCTCTTCATTTTTTTTCTGTGTAGACATATTTAGTAATCAGAATAATCGGAGTTGGCGGATTGGTAAAGATAGGATGAACGGTCAAAATTTATGCTGAGCGCACAATTTCGTTGATACAGAGTGTGCTATTGTCGAGCTTGACCGACTTTCTTTCTTGTTTATGCAGTGTACTTAAGAAATTTGATTAAAGCCTCCTATCGGTTTCCGCAAGGATTCAATTCCATAACTTTCTGTCACTGCCAGATTTCCGTTCTCATTGGCTTATAAAATTAAGCCATTATTTCCATGTATCTGAGCAATTGTTATTATATTTAGCTTTTAATATCAAAAGTAAGCCAAAGCCTGCTGCTGATTTGCCGGTATTTCAATGTAGATTGCCTATATTTGAAATTAATGAAGATAATGCGGTGCTTGGTTTGTAAACGGCTCAGGCAGAACCTTCAGATAATTTTAAATTTAAAACCTTACTTGAAGAAGAGTTCGAAGCGGGCTCAGCCAGTACATTTGAATGTTTGTGAATTATGTTTTCCGCCATAATGTTTATAAATTGAAATATGATGTCTGCAACGTCTATTTGTTTTGTTTTTGTTGCAGTCCCCACAGTCCACCCCACTGTGTGATTAATTTAAAAGAGTACATTTGAGTGTTGAATGGCAATGCAATACATACTTTGCCTTGTTTTGTAACCAGTCCAATTTATTATTTTGCCATGAATTTATTTCAACCCGCAAAAGCCTCACAAATCATAGGCTATTTTATAATGCAATTACATACTTTTTCCATATTAAGTGGGTACAACAGCTAAGTAATAACCGAACTCATAAACCAAACAAATCCCAAACAATCTGCCTTCGGCCATGATATATGGCAATATCTTTTTACAACTTTTCTCTAAGACAACGGGGACTTTTGCATTTTGCTGTTGTCCAAGTTTTTATTATTAAACCAAATGCCAAATTATCATGGGCCTGAAATAAATTCTCGGTCTAGCAGATAAAAAACAATAATAAATACGAAATATGTGTATGGAAAAGGCAAAGTAATGCAGGAAAGAGAAATAAACCTCCCCCCCACAGAGCGCTCTCGTTTTATAAAAATTTATTTAAATTTTGATTTAAGGACATCATCAAAAATTGTGTACGTTCCATAAATTTTTTGGAGCAGATCCCAAATGCTTGTTGCGCGTTGCCTTCTTAACTTTTCATTTTTGTACAATGGACCACAAAATTTGTACTACAAGTTGTTGCTGCTCCTGTTCTTACATTCACATTTTTTATTGTTCCTGTCATAATAAAAATTGCGCTGGCTTACTGGAAAGTTTCGGCCTCAGGGTAAGACAAATTAAAGACATCAAAAATTATAAGGCGTAAAAATGGTCAAGTTTTGTTTTAAGTTTAAGCTTAAAAGACGCCTTCAAGTATGCAATGATTTTGAAAGTTGACCAAAAAGAAGAAGTAAGTAGTTCCAAATTGAAAACAAAGTTAAGTTCTTTTTTTTTTGGTGGGTAGGTGAAAGCGGATTACAGAGCCAGCCGGGGCACAACGGGAACCTGGGCATATGTATGCCTCGCTCTGTCTCAGCTCTGCGTGGCTTTCGCTTTTGTCTATTCTATCTGCGATAGCAGCAGACATCAGGCAAGGTGTGTGCAGTGGGCAACTTTGATTGGGTCCTTTACATAAGCGTTTAATCCTATTTCGCGGTAAAATGCATAAAGGGATGCATAAGTCCCAAAAACCGAAGCATATGGACCGTAAGAGCGATTCCAAATGCAATTTTCATGTCACGTAAAATAGATCGAGGGGGGTGGAGGCGTTGAGGCTAAGCGGTCAAAATGTGTGTGTTTAAAGTAAAACCCGACAATCATTTAATGCAACATGACAGACGGTAAGTAAGTTGTTTTCCCTCTCGAACAATCGCAGCTTTTCCCGCTTGGCTTGTGCAACCCTTAAAAATACATTGAACTTTGTCCGTTTTTCCAGGGGCGTTTACGGCTTAACTCCGCTTAATGCGCAAAATTAAAAGCATAAATGTGCTCGTATGACTCGCACTCCTCCCTTCGCTCTTCAAAGGCCACAACTCATGCGCTTTAGGGCATTTTACTTGAACTTCTGTACCTCCAGAAGGTCCGGGGATTGGGTTTTGTTTTGCGTTTCGCTGAATTTATTGGGCATAAAAGCCAAAAGAGGGCATAATTTGCCCGAATCCAGCGCCAGCACACACAAGGCTTAAACAAATATTAAATTTACATTAAAACTGGCATACGAGGACGAGTGAAATATGTAAACAAAAACTGGGAATCGTATTCAAATTGGCTTTACGTTTGGAACACTGTGAACCTTTTGTGGTGGCTAGCAGGATAAAGAAAGTGGGCGGAGGGAGGGATTACCTTAAGTCTTGCAAAGTAAAAGGATGTTTACAGTTTGTGGGTAACTGTTTGATGTGAGTTCTTGCCCTCGGACGAATCTCTTTTATGAATCACTGCTAGTTGCTTGCGTTAAGGTTCGCAGAACTTATACAATATTAATTCCTTACTAATCCAATTAGTCACGCAAAAGTGTTCACTGTTAAAAGCAGGATATACTTGTGAGCTTCGTATGTAAAATAGTTTTTTTATTTAATCTGTAATTCAGTCTCGAGTCACGCATAAACTGTGTGAGTCATGCATGTGTGTTGAATACGAGAGCTGCGTGATAAGTATTTGAAGTTGATGGAAACTTGTTGTTTCTAAATAAAAGTATATTTAAATCAAAAATTAATTGACTATACACAGCCTCAAAGAGGCCAAAGTCTAGCTTCGCTCAATCTGTTTGCTTATTTGCTTCTAGCTTGAGCACAAAAGAAATGGATCTACAGTTTAACGTTGGCGCCAGCAACTGGTGAAGGTGACCGGGCATATAAGTTCTTTAAAGACCTCATAAGTATAAATTTATTGTTTCCACCATGAAAATATGATTAAGACAATTAGACAAAGAGTTTTTAAGTACTTTTAATATTTGGGTTCAGGTAAACCATTCAGTGGAAGAGTTAGATATCAGAATATTTCTAAAATTTGAGGATAAAGCACTTGACGTGAGCTTTGACATGATTTTTATAGAAAAGCTTTCTAACAATAAAGTTGGTTCCAGAAAAAAACCTGGGGTTTAATAACTCTAAACACCAGAACTGACAATGATGTGTTCGAACCCAAGGGACCCAACCTTATGTTACATTTACTAGTACCGGACATCTCGATTTATGTTTTTTAAAACTTCCGCGCCTTCAAAAGTAGAACAAATGACATTCCTAACAGAAATAAGTAAATTTCGGAACGTTATCCAAAATAGCAGGCCATAAGGGCTTAAAATCGTTAAGTGTCCTAGAACAGGATTGAGTCTTTCGAAATTGTTATACCCGTTACTCGTGGAGTAGAAAGGGTATACTAAAATCAAATGCAAATGTATGTAACAGGAAGAAGGAAGCATCTCCGATATCGTAAAGTATATATATTCTTCATCAGCATCAACAGCCGAGTCGATATAGCCATGTCCGTCTGTCCGTCCGTCCGTCCGTCTGTATGAGCA
>JAWNNO010004758.1:0-17512 GCA_035044985.1 Lordiphosa fenestrarum | reverse complement strand
CTTTTACATCGTGCTGAACCGATTCAGGTGTTTAGCTTTAGATAAGCAAAATTGTTGAATTTGAATATAATAGTTGGAGTAACAGCTCAAAAGGATGACATATCTATTTCAGATGCACATATGGGCATAATTCTACGGTTAAGTAAGGAGGAAAGATTCTAAAGTAGTTTACTAGAGTAAAATGGTAAATGGATCTCACGTATTCCAGTTCATACCAAGAATATCAAACAATAAAACTTGATTTTGCACAGATTCGAAAATTGTGGAATTCACACACATGATTCATACATAAGAATAGGACGGACAAGAGAAGTGTAAAGAATCTTTTAGAACCCTATACTAGGATTAATAAACCCAAGAGCATTCCTCAGCCGTAGTAACAGTAGCAGTTACATTAGAGTTAAATTTTACTTAATGGTCAAGAACTACTCCAAGATCACTTACTTCATTTAACCGCTTCAATGACGCATTATCAAGGTGACCAATTGTGGCAAACTTCTGAACAATGTCAAATCCTTGCACTTCAAGCCGTTAAGGTTTAGGAGTTTAACCAAATCGATATACCTTTATGTTAAACATCTTTTCGCATCATCGAAATACATAAGCTTCCGAAAGGGAGCCAAGACTCAAAGAGATCATTGATGAAGATAAAAGGTGATTTTTTAGCAACTTTCTTGATGGCAACACTGTTTTTGTCATCCCTGCTGTTTTAGTCCCACATGTTACTGTCAAACATGTTCAGTTTGGTCTACAATTGAACCATAAATCGACAACGCTTGCAGATTATTGAATATTATTTTCAAAAAATAGAGGAAAGTTAACTTCGACTCGGCCGAAGTTTGTATACCCTTGCAGCACGTTTTTTAACTAATTTGAAGGATATGTCCACTGATAACAAACAGGTTTTGCCCAATAAGACTTTATTTCTGACTCTACTTTTGTGGCTCTGCGCAATGAGGCCCCTATGAAATAAGGTCCCAAAAAAAAAATGAAATAACGCACCAAAAATTTACATAGAAAACAAAAACAACAATTTTTCCTAAAATTTGGGGTGTTATTTCCTTTTTTGGGGCATTATTTCCTAAATAAAATTTGAAAATGAAATAGGGCTCATTTTTGGGGCTTTATTTCATTTTTATTAGGAAATAAAACACCAATTTTTAATATGAATATTTTGGGGTCTTATTGCATATTTATTAGGAAATAAGACCCCAAATTTTCATATAAATTTTTTGGGGCCTTATTTAATTTTGCTTATTTGTGCTAAATCCACTGCCATTTTACACGGATTGTATTTTTGAAATCGAAAAACATGCCTTTTGTATATTTTTGTCTTTAAAAATGAGAAGTGAATTAAAGGAAAATATACCACCGCCGAAGAGGAGATATTTAATGGACGGAACTTTTAGAAAAGTTCCCAAAGGTATCTTTAACCAGCTCCTAGTCATCTATATTCAATATTTTGATGAGGTAATTATTTTGTTTTATTTAAATATATAAATATATATATCAATCTTTGCGCCGTAGGCGAAAATTTTGTACAAAAAAATCGCTCGATTTTTTAGTAAACAATTTTCATTATTTCTTAATGTTATAGAAAGTTTATTTTACTCAAAATTTTAGGTGTTCCCGATAAGTCTTTGTTTAATTAAAAATACTTATATCAAGATTGTAAATTTATTTCTAACTTCTTATAATGAAAATATTGAAAAAAAGCAATTAAATGAACAAAAAAAAACCAATTGAAAAATTGGGGTGTTATTTCCTTTTTGAAATTGGGGAATTATTTCATATGAAATATGAAATTTTTTTTTTGGGGCTTATTTCATCTCAGTGGGGCCTTATTTCATATTTCAAATTGGGGTGCTATTTCATTATGAAATAACACCCCAAATTTGGGGCCTTATTTCATTTTGTCTTTTGGGGCCTTATTTCTTTGGGGCCTCATTGCCTGCAGCCTACTTTTGTATGACAGCTATACCATATAGATGTCCGATTTCGACCAAATTTGGCAGAATTATGGAGAAGCATAGAAAACTAGTAAATACGGAGTTTGGAGACGATTGCATTAAAAACAAAAAAGTTTTTCTCACTAGAACTAGTTTTTCGACCGATCGTTCCTATGGCAGCTATATGTTATAGTCATCCGATCCGGCCGGTTCCGACAAATGTGCAGCGTATTTGGACCAGAAGACTTCATGCAAAGTTTGGTGGCGATAGCTTTAAAACTGACGGAGGAGATAGCATAAAAACAGACGGACAGACGGACATGGCTATATCGACTCAGCTCGTCATGCCGATCCAGAATATATATACTTTATGTGGTCGGAAATGCTTCCTTCTATACATATGGACAATTTCAATATACCCTCTTCAAGGGTATAAAAAGTGAAGTGAGAGAAGCATCGTGCACGTCTTCTATTTTATGATCGGTTTGGACGACCTTCTGAGCCGGCTATTCGGAATCTTGTCACTAAACTTCGTACCAAGTGTATATTCTTGGACATTAAGCCAACAATATGCATACGTAGAGTGCGGACAAAAGAAATATCTCACCTATATCCGCCAGTGTTCTTAATGATACTTCATGTGACTCCACTAGGTGGAATATTTTGCGGAAGGATTTGGGTATAAAAGCCTTTACAAGTACAGCTAACTTTTGGTGAACGGGCGCCGGCAAAGTTAAATGAAGGTCCACCTTTTTTTTAGGAAAATTGTGTTCAGCAACAAAGCTTATGGATCAAATATTGAAGCTCTTGGATCAAGAAAAACTGTATCGAAAATTCATACTTGAATCAAGAATTTCACGCTTGGATCAAGAGTTTCCATGCTTATCGAACTTATGACATCAAACATTCATGATTCAAGTATGAAAATATCTAGTTACTCACTGAGTGTACGCATAATACGCGAGATACCGTGAAAAGTGGGAAAAGTGATCGAAATTTTGACCTTGCGAATGGATCAAAAATATATAGACTTTATTGTTTCGAAGTTATCTTCTTGTGGCCGGTGCATATCTTTGCACAAACTGAATATGCTCTGTGGACCTTTGATATCTATCATGATAAATGCCCTTCAAAGTATGCTATGCTTTGTATAATTTGCACAAAATGGCTTACCATTGATTCATTTGAATACCTTTTAACTGGTCTGACAATCAGAGTGAACGTACAGTGTGTATTATTTAAGACGCTGGAATAACTGACTCTCAACTACTCATTTATACTTAAGTAGGAATACTTTTAGGGGCATTTATCATGATATTCTGTTTGTGTATAAACGGGTGCTTAAACACACTTGTGTCTATTCAACTGCTTGGTAATGTAATTCCCATAAACATTGACAGTTTGTTGTCCACATCCAGTGTGAGTTCTTTCCAACATGTGCCAGTTAACGTTTGTACGCCCTCCAGCACAAATCACAAAAGATGCGTTTGATTTGCACGTTTTTTGTGCTCTACACTTTAGGTCTGTGGTATGTCTTTAACACCAAACTGATGAAGGTTTATAAACAAAAAGAACTATTCACTAAATCAAATGCCAGCAATAGTAAATACTTTGTGGACAGTGCCCAGTGTAAAATTCCCTATGTAGATCCGTTCGAAGCGGAAGCTATGACCATATTTCATCCAATGATCTTTGAACCTTGCACCAATGAATCCGATTTGGTGGTACCCATCTATGATACGAAACTGAAGCGATACAGGCTGCATATCGATGTGATTGTGGCTAAGCAGTTGCTTGGCTCAAATGCAGTGGAATATAGCTGCTATTATCAGGAAATTACAAGGAGTGCGGCAAACGATGGCTTTAACAGGTACAATAGTTATATATATATAAATGGTTTTTGTGTGGCTAATGTCATCTAACTTATTGCTTAGTTTCACTAAGCCCAAAATGTTCTATCAAGATTATGTGGTGCCATTACATGTTCAGGCTTTGGTTGTGAACTGTCGAGAAACGTACAACACCAGAAAGGTGCTGCAAAGTGATGCATTTACCTTGATCCAGTACAAGCCTGCCTGGAAACCGAAGCCTCCACGACGAAAGCCCAGTGTTCTTATGTTGGGTATAGACAGCATGTCAAGAATCGATCTGCGTCGCACTATGCCCAGGGTTTTCAAGTGTCTGAACCGTGCAGGATGGTATGAACTTAAGGGATACAATAAGGTATTATACATAATTTGATAGGACAACATATAATGGCCAAGTTAATGAAAATTCCGTCGTTTGTTCCGAAAATTTTGGAAAAATTTTAAAGTTATGACTTTTTGAAGCTAAACGAATTGAAGCGTGAGGTGAAAGGTCCTAAAGCGACCAAAAGAAGAACAAATTGTGACTTTCCGTTTTTCCTTGGCAATATTATGACTTTTAGAAGTTCCATAATTTCGATTAAGTCGGGGCTTCACGATGAAGCAAGCTTCGTGATGCTTTCAAACATCAAGAAGTTTTTGAAAAAGCTTTCTCTTGGAAGGAAAGAGGTGCAGTGGTGTCGCTCGCCCCTCTACATCTCTTTTCTACAAATGTTAGCTGTTTCAAAAACATAATGAAGTTTGCTCCACTGTGTAAGTCCAGCATAAGTTGTTATACCCGTAACTCGTAGAGTAAAAAGAGTATACTAAAGTCGTGCAAATGTATGTAACAGGCAGAAGGAAGCATCTCCGATATCATAAAGTATATATACACTTCATCAGCATCAACAGCCGAGTCGATATAGCCATGTCCGTCCGTCCGTCCGTCCGTCCGTCTGTATGAACACCTAGATCTCAGAGACTAGAAGAGCTAGAGCAACCAAATTTTAGATGTAAGCTAGTATTGTCTGCAGGCAGATCAAGTTTGTTTCAAATTTTGGCCACGCCCCCGCAATAAAAAATAGTGAATATCTCCTACAATTTGCAAGCTATCGAGCTCAGATTTTGCAGTAGTACATGTGCAGTACAGTAGTGCATGTGGCCAATATGTACAATCTCACAAATTTTCATAAGGATCGGTTAATAAATGGCAGAGTTAAAAAAACGTTGCATACTTATCTGCGCCGCATGCGGTTATTAAACACTAATTGCCTTGAGTAACGGGTATTTCGAAGTCGGGCAGGGCCGACTTTAACTTACGCTCTCGTCTTCCTCTGTCTCTGGGACACAATTTGGAATTTTAAGATAATCTAAGATGATCAACCTTAAAAGTTTCTATTCTCAACTCCAGATAGGCGACAACACTTTCCCAATCTGTGGCTATTCTTAGTGGATACACTCCAGCCACCGTTAAGAAGCACATCTGTGATCCCACAGAGAAAGGCTGCTTGGATCGTATTCCCTTTATTTGGAAGCACTTGAGGAATGCGAAGTATCTAACTGCATTTGGGGAGGATGAGCCATGGATGAATACCTTTAACTATTTGAAGCCAGGATTTGTGGAGCAACCCACCGACTATTACCTAAGACCCTATCAGATGGCTTTCGAAACTAAATTGAATACCTGGAAGTGTGCCAACTGCACCATCAACTATTGCATTGGCAGGCGCATCACAAGCAGCTATGTCTATGACTTTGGCCTGGAGTTCGCCAAACGGTATTTAGACAGACCCATTTGGGGTTTCTTTTGGTCGAATAGCTTCAGCCACGATGACTTTGCTTTGCCCTCGAAAATGGACAATTATATGCTAAAATACTTATGGGACCTGGAGTTGGAAGGGGTATATGAGCAAAGTATTGTTATGTTTCTATCCGATCATGGGGCACGTTATGGAAACTTAACCCTACTAAGCAGCGCCTACTTGGAGAGAGCGTTACCTATGATGTTCATCTATCTGCCGGTTTGGTTTCGGGCCCAATATCCGGATTTTGTTGAGGCTCTGACGGTTAATCAAAATCGCTTGACCTCCAACTATGATCTGCACAATACACTTAAGCACATCATTGAATTGGGTGGCTCGCCAACATTACCCAAGGCCCATGACTGTCCAAAATGTGGATCACTATTTTATCCAGTGGACGAACAGCGTTCGTGTGCAGATGCCGGTATTCCTGAGCACTTTTGCTCCTGTGAACGATTTAAAAGAGTCACAAATAACAGGACAGACCGTATTGCAGTGCGAATTATTGAGCGAATGAACGAGTATCTTAGCGAGAAGAACCTCAGCCACTTGTGTAGTCGTTTAACTTTGAAACGTGTCTTTGATATAGAAATGAAAGCGCAGGACACGGGGGAAGTGGCTTTGTATCGTGCACGATTCATGGTGATGCAGAGGAATGCAACCTTCCAGGCCACTGTACGTTTCCACAATATAACCGAAAGCGTCACAGTTGATGTGGAGACCATAAGTCGTACCAACTCTTACAAGAAGGATTCCATTTGCATTGAGGATCGAATTGCGAAACTGTATTGCATCTGTTTTTAGTCATTTTATGAATATTCCAAAAACAAAATCTACATTAAAAATAAAAATTTACTTAACTAATGTCAAATTACAGTCTTAATTTTTGAAAAACAATTTTAACAAATTAGGCAAAGCTTTTTATCAGGGATGCAAACCGGTTCTGAACCGAACCGAACCGCTTATTCCAGCTGGTGAACCGAACCGGCTTCCTTTAAGAATTGCTGAACCGAACCCGAAACCACAAATAAAAACGGTTCGGTTCGGTTCAGCGCTCTGACGAGTTTTAAGACGGGAGTCGCTTTCCTCTAGCCAATGATACTTATTATTTTGGGGATTTGAATCGTTTCCCCAAGACAGTTTTTCTACATATCGTTCGACTCTCCACATTCTTACCTATGCCGGAACTTTTAAGGATGACCTAACTGAAAATTTAAGAACGAGTAATTCTGCAAGTCTTCTGTAATTGCCCTCCGATATCTTAATATACGTACCATCAATCTACATTGTTTCCTCTAGTGGATAATACTTGGAATTTTCTGTAATACCTTCATCTTAATTCAATGCTAACCAGGAGAGTTTTTATACTTTTTATTCTAATCTTTTCTGGCCGACATGCTCTGTTTTCAAAGATCATTCCTCTAGGATCTTACAGACGAATCATTTGAATCTGGCACAATAAATTTGCGACATTCTTCTAAGGGTTTTAAAGATATTCAAATGGATTATAGGAATTCAATTTGAAAGTGTGCAAAAGTCACAATGTACCTTTGTGAACCACTGAAACGAACCGGAACCACGGTTCAGTCAGTTCCAAAAACCGTGTAATTAACCGAACCGGCGGTTCAGAAACTGTCTGAACCACTGAACCGAACCAGTAATTATATTAGATTGGTTTGCATCCCTGCTTTTATACTCTGTACCGTAGGTACATAGAGTATTATAAGTTTGTGCAAAAGTATGTAACATCCAGAAGGAAGCATCTCCGACCCCATAAAGTATATATATTTTTGATCAGCATCAACAGCCGAGTCGATATAGCCATGTCCGTCCGTCCGTCTGTCTGTCTGTCTGTCCGTATGAACGCACAGATCTCAGAGATGGTAAGAGATAGAGGTTTGACGTGTATGAGACATATGCTTCTTATGTCTGCAGGCAGATCAAGTTTATTTTCAATTTTGGCCACGCCCCCTCCCGCCCCCGTAATTTAGAAAAAAAGTCATATCTCCCACAGTTTTGAAGATAGATGGCTTGTTCCTTCTGGACATATTTAGTTATTAGAATAACTTATCGATCCGCCAAAGGAATGAAGAAGATCGGATGAACGGTTTTCGAGTTATGATCAAAAGACAAAATTTCTTGGTACAGAGTATGTTATAGTCGGGCTTGACCGACTTTCTTTCTTGTTTTTATAATAAAGAATGCAAGTATATACATTTAGAGAGCTGATTACTCCATAACTCTAATCTAGCCTCTAATTTGTTATAATAATATTAGCCAACTAATAAAAGTAAAGAAATAAAAGGTAATTCAAGTTCTTCTTAACCAGAAGTCAAAAGAGTTTCAATTTAGGAATAACAAAATACAAATTGTTGATCACATTCCCTCATCGTCATTTGTTGCTTTCCTGTAATAAGCAGCAATGCCATGCGAGTGCTGGATAGTCGTGTGCGCTAAGATGCCGGCATTTGTGTTTAAGTTAACTAGCTTCTGAGTTCGCATCCCAGACAAGGTAAGTCAAAACCAAAAATTATAAATTTTACGTTCTTCTTCCACTGGTGAAGTGAAGACACACTCTCTGCCAACCTCTGCCAAAACAAATCGATTATGTAAAATTACACCTTAAAGTGTATTTCTTATTGAGTTATTAATGGTTTTTTCGGGTTTTTGCGGCTTGATGCCAAGCCAAGCCAAGCCATGCAACGCGTTTAATTAATAATAAAAAGAAACCGCAACGCCTGTGCAATTTCAAGCTGCGATTTCGAGCATCTTTATAGACATGACATGATGTAAGCACTGAAATTACAAATGAAATGGACAAGAAAACCAGATCCTTGTTCCTGTTTTACACTGATAATATATCAGCTTAATGCAGCTGCCGTTACTAATCTTAAATGGGCGTAGACTGATTGGACAAAAAGATTGACGGATTATAGCACATTTTGGACCTGTGACAAATTACAATTGGTCACAAAAGTTTATGTTCGGAGAGGCAGCACCAAGAAACGGAATTCGAAGTTAACTTAAAAACTTGAGTTTAATAAGAAAAAACTGTGAGCATGTTGTATTACGCTAGGTACGGAGAACGCCAAACAGTTTGGGCGCACGAAAAAGTCATTTATTTCGAGAGTGGATCGTAAAACGAAATAGTGTGCCGAGATAGCTAAATAATGCCAAAAACGCTAAAAATTTAACATTTGGTATTGTGTGAAGGCACTGTCACACGTTTCCCCAGCTGTTATTTGTGTACAAACAAACTTTATGTGAATTTGAAACCAACAAAATCCGCTGATTCTTATTTTATCTAATTCCCTAACACTACAAATGGATATTTATCTATATTATAATACCCAAAATTATTCCAAGACATTTTCATACTCGTTGGCCCGGGCAAGCAACAACTCCGTTGTAGGTCTTTCTGCACTGCAGGCTGCTGCTGGAGTCATTTTATTGAGCAGATTGTCCCAAAACTGAAGGGCGGACAGGTTTGCCAAGGGTGGCTCAGTGGCACCACATGCAATTCCACCTGCCTATTTCTGAGACTTTCTTGGCTACTCCACTCTGCCATGTTTCCCCCTTTTTGCTGCCAAAAATAATGAATTAGATTCGGTTGGTTTGGTCATTAAGTACGCGATACTTGCATATGAGCGATTTTCTCTTCCTCATGATAGCGATTTAACCGTTTCTTACCCGCACACTTCTTGTCTGACATTTTCTTTCTCTAACGAGCGTCAAAATAAATAAATTTAATTAGTTTGGGCGCCCAAACAAAACTCGAACAGCTGTTCAATAAAATCCACACATTTAGAAAGAGTGGCAACGCCACGTCGTCCATGTGAATTTTACTACCCCTTTGTTTGTTTGTCTCCGTACACAATGTAAGACGGCTACTGTCAAACTTTTTTCGGTAATTGTTTAGTAGAGCTACCCCTCACCAAAAATTCTGAAAAAAATATCCTCGATGGACCGCGAATTTACAAGAATTATGACGTCTTCAGATCGCGGGGACTCCCGCGGTTCAATGGTAAAAATTATTTGAAAGTTGCATTTTTTTGTTTTAAAAACAGATTGTTTTTTGCCTTAACTGTCATTATTTCTCAAAAATAATTTATATTTATTTGAATAGGTGTGCTATTTACCGACTTTTTCTTCGTTTCCTAGTATGAAAATGGTGCTATACATTGGATGAAACTGCTGTAAACTATTTTCCACACCACCAATTTGAGGTATAGTTCAAGGCGCGTTGTTTTTTATGTGGTTTCCCCAGAAGGCCTAGTCCACATGTGCTCAACAATGTGAGATGGTCGCTGGAAAATAAATGTTAATGCCATTGACTACCAAATATAGTTTTAAGATACTCACCACAGAGGCTATACCTCCTTACGATCCTTCCGCCGCTTCCTCCTCATCCAATCCTTCCACCCCTTCCTCCTGTTCCAATCCTTCCACCCCTTCCTCCTGTTCCAATCCTTCGACCGCTTCTTCCTCTCCCTCTTCTTGTGCAGTTTTTGTTAAATTGGGCATCGCGCGATTTTTTTTTTAATTATTGCCTGTGCTTCTTTTTAAAAAAATTTTGCCTGCGGCGCATTCATGTCTATTAAAAGGACTTACCTCGGAAAGTCAGCAGTTTCTTTAAGGACCAGTCTATGTAAACCTCCCGAATAAAACTTTTCCAGTCAATAATAATGGGCCTGGACCACCCAAATTCCTTTTCCAAGAAATTGATCTCACCAGCTACTCTTACAGTTTCCCAAGCAACAAACTAAGCTATTTGCGGAATACTGAGTGAGGACTCAGCAAAGAATGTGTTTTTCCGGACACTTTCAAAAAACTCGCACTTCATTTTTAGCTTCTTCTTATGAGCTCCTTTCTGGTCAATATTTTCCTACACCGGAAACGTCCATTCGCTGCCGTGCACTTTGAACCACAATTTGGACACGTTTTTGACTTTAAAATGCAGCCGTGATCTTCCACAAATTGCATTATCTCCTCTTCCGACTTAGCGAAAAACTTCATTACCGTATTTACGCAACATGGGCAACTCATTTTTGCAACTTTCAAATAATTTTTACCATTGAACCGCGAGAGTCCCCCGCGATCTGAAGACGCCATAATTCTTGTAAATTCGCGGTCCATCGAGGATATTTTTTTTCAGAATTTTTGGTGTGGGGTAGCTCTACTAAACAATTACCCTTTTTTCGAACGATTTTACAGTGCCTGTTTTGTATGGAGATTTTCGTTTCCGAGCGCTTTTTTGCGTTCTCCGTACATAGCTTTAGCAATTAATAAATCTGGATCGTTAACAAAAAACCCCAAGAACTCCGACTCCGGCAAATAAAATAGCGTTTCAAAGATAGGGGGATAACTTGATTGATAGGTCTGTTGGGAATACTTATATTATTTCAACTGACAAGGTTCAATTTCAACCTTAATCAGTATGGTTACAACGATTACCACAAGCTTAATTATAGCTTATCAATAACACTGCACACTGGGACAGAAATAGAAATCAATGAAGTCGTTGCCTTCAGTACTCTCTGTTCTCTGTTCTTACTTATGAAGGGGGCAAAATTGAACAAAGTAACAAATGGGGTATCGATAAGTTGGTTTTTTGGTGCTCCTAACTCATTTCTGGTAGTATTTTTTCGATCGATGGGTAGGAGGCCGAATTATAGACAGGTGAAGAGGGTAAAATGTAAACAAAATTCAAAAAGGGTTATCGTTCTATAAGTTTTTGGGTGCTTCGACTTCAATCCTGGCAGTACTTGTCCATTCAAAAGGTGAAGATTTTCGACTTCTTAAACGAGTTCGATTTGGAATGCCTCTATGTTACCCACACTCTTAGAAGAGACATTAATCCTAGTGTCTTCTTGTACGGGGAGGTCCTTTCAAGCAAGACGAGCCATAAGTATTTCGGAAAGACCTCGGATGCTGGCTTATTACGAAGCAAGGCGAAGAGAGTGAGATGGTTCCTCAACGCCAACAACAGACTGCCGCTTAACAACAAAATATTTATCTACATGGTCCGGAGATAAGATCAAAGTCTTTCAGGCCAAAAACCTGAGAAGACTCACAGTTGCTGAGTGGTTTATACACTCTACGAGACTTGTTTTTAGTTTTGACACCTTGATAGAAATAATAATTAATTAAGACTTGTATACAGAGAAAACAAATTATGTAAAAACTACACGAAAATTTAGTTTTTCTACACGTTTAACAGGGATTTTGCACTCACAACGATTTTGTAGCTTTTCTACATGCCACGTTTAGCTTTTCTACATGCCACGATGTGGGCCCAGACCGAGCAAAAAATTTTTCTTTTAAATTCAGCTATTTTCACCACACTATTTTCACAGGGGAGTGTGGTGAGGAGGGACGGGCAGGAAGGGGCACAGTAGGGGAGAGTCTTCTTTCTGAAACGTCTAAGACATTAGTTTTTTTTTACTCACCTAGCCTGGTGTTCGATCTCATAACTCACATACCTTCTCTGCCTCTCTCTGCAATTCAAACACAAATGCCGGCATCTCAGTCCATACGACTACCAAGCACTCTCGCGACATTGCCACAAATCATAGTAATAAAGGGAAGTGACAAGCGACGATAAGCTAATGGATCAACAACTCGTTTCGTGTATTTATTTAGAAATACTACATGTAGCGTGTGAATAACAACTTTCTAAATAAAACACATAGCTATTCTGTTCCGATTTTAAGCCACAATTTTCGTTAAAAATTTCCACACGCTCGTGTGGGTTTTCAATATCTAAATGTTAAAGTAAAAATCCCAAATTTTCGTGTGGTATTCCGATTCCTGTATGGAAAATGTAGGAGCTGTTTGGAAATATGCCAATTTTCCACATTGTGTATCCTTTGCATTTCTCCACGCAGCATTTAACTTTTCAACATGCCTCGTTTACTTTTTTATTTCTACACGTAGCATGTAGTTTTTATACTCTGTACCGAAGGTACATAGAGTATTATAAGTTTGTGCAAAAGTATGTAACATCCAGAAGGAAGCATCTCCGACCCCATAAAGTATATATATTCTTGATCAGCATCAACAGCCGAGTCGATATAGCCATGTCCGTCTGTCCGTCTGTCCGTCCGTCCGTCTGTCTGTCTGTCTGTCCGTATGAACGCACCGATCTCAGAGATGGTAAGAAATAGAGGTTTGACATGTATGGGACATATGCTTCTTATGTCTGCAGGCAGATCAAGTTTATTTTCAATTTTAGCCACGCCCCCTCCCGCCCCCGCAAAATGGAAAAAACGTCATATCTCCCACAGTTTTGAAGATAGATGGCTTGTTCCTTCTGGACATATTTAGTTATTAGGATAACTTATCGATCCGCCAAAGGAATGAAGAAGATCGGATGAACGGTTTTCGAGTTATGATCAAAAGACAAAATTTCTTGGTACAGAGTATGTTATAGTCGGGCTTGACCGACTTTCCTTCTTGTTGTGTACTGAGAAAGTGCGTCGTATGATTGTATGCTCAAAATGATGCAAATGGCCGCCGTCAGCAGAAGAACTTGCTCACTGATCAAGTATACATTTTGACTAATCTGTCTGCAGATTTCGAGTGACGTCATGAAAGCCATTTTGACCAATTACCCATTTGCGTATCTTGATTTGATTTGTGCGGTTAATTTCAAAATTAGTTTTTTTTTATGGGTGAATAATGTAAATGTATTTTAAAACTTAAGTTTGAGTTAGCTGCGAAAATGCTCAGCGACTAGCCCTTCTGCTGAACACGGCCACTGAATCTATCGCTTTGAAGTACAATTTATGTGATTTTGTGAGCCTTGCCCATCTACGCCAGCTTTCGTTCCATAGAGACACACATATTGAACCAAACAACCGCAAAATATCATTAAAAAATCAGTTTACATATTTTCAGCCTGTTCTCTGCAACTCAAAAATGCATAAACAATTTCAAGTCCCACCGCCGCCAAACTGGTAGCCATGTGAGTAAGTAACATACCCGCCAGATGATCACGTTTTAACTTCGGGTTAGACGAATGTGCAGCAGCTGCCGCCTGCCAGTTCTTCCCTCCTGGTCTCGATTGCACTCCTGCGCCTGTGGCTGTGTCGGCACAATCAAAATTTGTTCAGCATACAAAATGGCAACGGGCTGCTGCTACCTCGTACTTGTATGTTGGCCAAAAGTCAAATTGAAAATTGCATTTGCAGCCGAAGAGAAACGCATAGGAGTATACGCTGCCAAACGGAAAAAGGGTGCACAGACGGGTTCAAACAGGCAACGGGCGGATGAGGCGTCCAAATATCAAAAGTCACGACGAAGAAAGCAGGTTTGCCACAAAATGTCTACGACTACTTATGGTTTTTTGGCATTGTGACTTCGACTTTTTTGTTTTTGGGCGCAGGTTGCGCTTTTGCGAAAACATTTCACAAATATATTTTGCGACCCAAAGATGAGCCTGCGCCGGTTTTTTGGTGGCCAAGTGGAAAACTTGTCATGCAATCAGCAAAATGGTTTTCGAGATAGCAGCGACAGCGGCAGCATGTAAATCGAACTTGTTTGGCAAATGTCATCGGAAATTCTGCTCAGGTGTTTTTATGGTATGGCAAAAGGTTGGCCAGTTGAGTCTCCCAGTTCAACCACTTCACAGTTCAACTTGGGGGTTGTAAGTACCCTATATATTACCTTATGTAATGCATGCGTCTAATACACACCTTGAACCTGAAATACCCGAACCTTAACCCTTGGTAAACTTTAGCTGGAACCCGCGTACC
This sequence comes from Lordiphosa fenestrarum, assembly GCA_035044985.1. Lineage (NCBI taxonomy): Eukaryota > Metazoa > Arthropoda > Insecta > Diptera > Drosophilidae > Lordiphosa > Lordiphosa fenestrarum. The sequence goes on along the minus strand of JAWNNO010004758.1, from coordinate 3,161 downwards.
AGAGCTACCAACATTTTGTTTGGGTTTGTAGTCCTGAAAAATACTTGAATAACGTTTAGAAAAGTCTTTTGATAATTGGATCACTGATACCAAGACGTTTTGAGAATTATTCACAAATGCAAGAAGCTACATTTTTATACTCTGTACCGTAGGTACATAGAGTATTATAAGTTTGTGCAAAAGTATGTAACATCCAGAAGGAAGCATCTCCGACCCCATAAAGTATATATATTCTTGATCAGCATCAACAGCCGAGTCGATATAGCCATGTCCGTCTGTCCGTCCGTCCGTCTGTCCGTATGAACGCACAGATGTCAGAGATGGTAAGAGATAGAGGTTTGACATGTATGGGACATATGCTTCTTATGTCTGCAGGCAGATCAAGTTTATTTTCAATTTTGGCCACGCCCCCTCCCGCCCCCGCAAAATGGAAAAAATCGTCATATCTCCCACAGTTTTGAAGATAGATGGCTTGTTCCTTCTGGACATATTTAGTTATTAGGATAACTTATCGATCCGCCAAAGGAATGAAGAAGATCGGATGAACGGTTTTCGAGTTATGATCAAAAGACAAAATTTCTTGGTACAGAGTATGTTATAGTCGGGCTTGACCGACTTTCTTTCTTGTTTATTATAGTTTTGGTCTCGCTGAAGTTTTTCTTTCAAAAGTTGACAACTGATAATTTAACATTTCAAGCACAATTACATAATTATCTTCCTTTTTGGGTACAATTATTTAAGTAATTGTAAAAGTAATTACGATGAAAATTAATCATTGAATTATCGTATATCAAAGTTACAATTACAATCGAATAATAAACTCTGAATATTACTTTTCCAGTAAGAACCTTCCGCAAAAAAACCATAAACCTCAAATAAAGAAACTTTAGAAATCATAACTTTTATGTTGAAACCAGCAAATTGAAACTCCAAACGTTATCAATTCGATGTAACATAAAATTCTGGGCCATTTGGTCAAGGAACAATTCTTTGAGCAACGTTATCCAACAAATTTATCCCGTAAATCCTTATCCTCTCTGATCCTATCCTATCCTAAATTTGCATTTACTTATACACAGAGTTAAATGATATGTAAAAACTACTTGAAAATGTAGTTTTTCTACATTTATGTTACTTTTCTAGCTTTCTCATTTGTACAAGCGGCGTGCAGCTATCCTATATGCCAATGTTAGGGTCCAGCCCGAACAAAAAAAATATAGAAAATCAATACAACTGTTCGGCCTACACTAAATATTTACACAAGGGATTGTACGGAGGAGGAGGGGAGGAAGGGCCACGGGAGGGTAAAACATTTCTTCTGAAAAGGCTTCAACTTCAACAAATATATTTTTTTGATAAACCTTGTATGTGGTTCGAACTCATAACTTACTTATCTTATCTCTCTGCAATTTAAACACAAACGCCGGCATCTCAGCCCATATGACTAACAAGCACTCGCGAGCCTTTGCCGCAAATCATAGAAATAAAGTGAAGTGAATAGATCTAAAACACGTTTCGTGTGGAATATTAAAAAATATCCATTGAATGATTTCCAATATCCATTTAATCATCCCTTTAATCATCTGACGAAGCTAAAAATCATCCAAAGGTTATAAAAAATGATGATCATTTGGACTATTTAGCAGCTCCGCTGGATAATTAAAAGGATACTTAAGACATATCCCCTCCAAATGGACCTTTTTATACCCTTGCAAAGGGTATTATAATTTTGCTCAGAAGTTTGCAACGCATAGAAATATTCATTTCCGACCCCATAAACTATATATATTCTTGATCAGGGTGATGAGCTGAGTCGATTGAGCTTTGTCCGTCCGTCTGTCTGTTTGTCTGTTTCTACGCGAACTAGACTCTCAGCTATCGAGCTGAAAGTTTGCACAGAGTCTTCTTTTTGCTGCACACTACTAATATGTCGGAACTGACAGGATCGGATGACTATATCCTATAGCTTCCATAGGAACAATCGGTCGGAAAACTAGTTTTAGTATAAAGAAAACTTTTTTCTTTTCAATGGAAACATCTCCAAACGTTGTAATCGTAGGTTTTCTAGGTTTTGTTATAATTCTACCAAGTTTTATTAAAATCGGACAACTGTATGGTATAGCTGCCGTACAAAAGATAGTTCTGAAAAACAGTCTTGGTAAGAAAAACTATTTTGTTTTTAATGGTAGCAACCTGCAATTTAGTATTTGTTTGATTCACTTGCTTTCACATAGTAATACAATTTTTTGTTCAAATGGGATGACTATATGATATAGCTCCCATACGAACGATCGTTCGGAAAATGGGAAAAAGAGTATTTTTGGAAATTTTTTAAGCGAGCACTTGCAAGGGTATAAAAACTTCGCCACAGACGAAGTTAGCTTAGCTTTCTCGCTGGATCTTGTTTTACACATAGCTAGTCTGTACCGATTTTGAGCTACAGTTTTCGTTAAGAATTTCCAAACGCTCATGTAGGTATTCAATATCAAAACGTTAGAGTAGAAAACCCAAATTTTCGCGTGGTGCTCAGATTGCTGTGAAAAATTAAGAAGTTATTTGGAAATACTCTATTTTTCTTATATAGTGTATTCTTTGCCTTTGTCTCGGCAGCATTTAGCTTTTCAACTTGACTCTTACTTTCTACATGTAGCATGTAGTGTTCCGCCATGCCACGTTTAGCTTTCAATTTTCTACATTTTAAGTGTGAAATTTTACAGGGTGAACTACGTATCGTTTGGGATTGGCTTTTCTACATGTGGCGTGTAGCTAATTTTTTGTTTTCTCTGTGTAGTTTTTGACAACATGACATTCCCGATTTTGTTTGCAATCGCTTTTGATACTTAACGAGTGCAATTATTGTTTCCTGATGAAGTTTGCTTGCATGCCGCAGGCGCAGAGAATGCAAGAAAACTTTACCAGCAAAGAATGCAATGGTATTCTGATTAAAGGGCATTTCCAACAACATTTTTGACTTGATTAAAGTTGATATTGTTCCGTTTTCTAGAACATATTAAACTTAACTAGATAAAGAATTCGATTTCTTAAGGTTCAGGCTATAAATGGATATATTCTGTGATTCGAATAGGATAGAAATCTTATTTGTTTGAGACTTTTAGATTTCAAGGACCGCACATTTACATAGAATCAGTCACATTGCTATA
>JAWNNO010004757.1:0-27400 GCA_035044985.1 Lordiphosa fenestrarum | reverse complement strand
TAAACGAACACAAAACACTTAATTTCTCGAAGGGAGTAATTTACTCAAACGAACTGCGCAACATCGAAGAAGAAATTATTCTGAATGAACTCAAACTACAAAATGTCACAGAAGTAAGGAAGATACTAAAAAAAGAGAACAACACTATCAAAGAAACTGGACTAATCACAATGACCTTCGCATCACTCACCCTACCAGAAACAATAATGATCGGATATGAAGGTATAAACGTACGCCCCTATGTCCCACTCCCACTTAGATGCCGAAACTGCCTACGACTTGGACACCCCACCACCATCTGCAAAAGCCCCAAAGCATGCCCTAACTGCTCCGCCGAACAACACACAATTGAAGACGAAACCTGCAACAACGAAAAATTCTGCATTAATTGCAAATATGAGCCAAACAACCAAAACAAACACAGCCCCTTGGACAAAACATGCCCTCAATTCATCAAACAGAAAGAACTAACAAAGATAAAAACATTAGAAAAAGTCGACCACAAAACCGCCCTTGCAATCTACCACACACGCCATAGCCACCAAACCACACTGTACTCAAAAATAGTAGCCCAACCACCTGTTCAACCAGCTGTACAGCCATCTACCTTCATAAAATCATCAACAAACACAACCAACACATCATCCCTTCCCAAAAACACTCAACAAACTCCACGCCAAGAAGTTAAAGGAAGATGTATTTCTTCATACGAAGACCTACTCGATTCAGCTATGGATACCACCCCATCGATTGAAAAACCATCAACTTCATCCACAGCCTTGAAAGGTCATCTTGAAGATGACTCCAAACTCAGGATCTTCTCTACCAAGCAAAACACCCTTACCAAGCCTCTAAAATCGAAAGAAAAAAACGAAAAAAAAACCTAAAAATAAAACCAAAAATGTACTAGGATCCAGTGATGACGACACTATGTAACTATAAATAAACTTAATCTTAAAGTGCCCCAAGCGTATGTGGCCCACACGGGTTGCATCATGTAAAAAAAAAAAAACTCAAAATGCATCAAATTATGCTAAAAGTCCTGCAATGGAATCTTAATGGATACATTAATAATTATAACCAGTTGCAAATCCTGATAAAAACCCATAGCCCAAAAATAATTTCCCTGCAAGAAACCCACCTCTACTTTACGCAAAATATCCCCATCCCGATTAATTTCACACTTTACCACGAAAACACAGCAACCAATGGATACGGCGGGGTAGCCCTTCTTATCCATAACTCCATACAGCAACAACAAATAACCCTAAGCAATTTCGATTTCGATACAATAGCAGTTAGAGTTCATTCAAAGATAAAGTTCACAATAATTTCATCATACATACCTCCTAACAAGCCTTTCAAACTTCAAAATCTAAGAAACACATTCAATACCATCCAAACCCCCCTACTCATAACAGGAGACTTTAAAAGCTGGCACCATAGCTGGGGCTCGCCGAACAATAACACAAGAGGCAACACTTTATATAAATTTATCAACCAATCCTCCCTGACTACTCTCAATACCGGTTCCCCAACACACTTCACCACTCACCATACCTTTACACACATAGACCTATCCCAACACCTATCCCCAACACACTTCACCACTCACCATACCTTTACACACATAGACCTATCCCTAGCATCAGCACATCTAGCACTACACTCAAAATGGAAGACAGACAACTTCCTTTCCGAAAGCGATCACTTTCCTATACATATCGATCTCTTCGAACATCTAAATCCCCCCAATACAATCACCCTAACCCCAAAACCTAAATTCAACCTCAACAAAGCTAACTGGAATCTATTTAATCAACTTACAGAAAAACTCTCCAACGAAAGACCTAGCAGCACAAACATCAACCAAGAGACAGCCAACATAGTTAAAATAATCATTCAAGGTGCAAACCAAGCCATACCACAATCTCAAAAGCCAAGACACAACAAAAACGTTCCGTGGTGGGATAAAACTCTCCAGCAACTAAAAGATGAGAAAAATACAGCATGGCTAAGACTAAATAGAAACATTAACACGACAAACATCCTTTTATACAAAAAAGCTAACGCTAAGTACAAACGGGAAATAAAAATCAGAAAACGCTCATCAATTCAAAATTTCACAGCCGACATTAGTCCCAATAGCTCCATCTCTAAAATTTGGTCAAATATTAATCGTTTTTGCGGGATAAAAACTCGCCACGACATACACTGCCTCACAAATCCCAATGACCCCACCCAAAACATTATCAACCCATTCGAGAAAGCCAACACCCTTTGCACTCATTGGTCACGATCGTCTCAAGACGACAACTTCCATTCTACTTTCAGACAACATAAAATAGGAGCAAACCGCAACATATCGCACACCCCATCCCCTCTAGCTAAATCTTAGAAAAAGACGTTACCATGGTAGAATTATTAGCAGCAATCAACCAATTAAAAGGAAAAACTCCTGGACGAGACCGAATAAGTTACCCTATGCTCAAAAACCTGCATTACAACCTACTACTACGGCTCCTTAACCTTTTTAACAATATCCTCATAGCACATATTCCCCAACAGTTTAAAGTGAGTAACATCATCCCCATACCTAAACCCAGTTGCAGCTATATCCCTCAATCCTTGCATCGCCAAGGTACTTGATAAAATTATCTCCAAGCGATTATGGTGGTTAGCTTCTAACGGCAAACTTCTTGATAGTCGTCAAATGGGTTTTAGAAAGGGTAAGTCGGTGTCTGATTCTCTAGCCAAGCTAGATTATCAGACCACCTCAGCTCTTTCAACTAGAAACCACATTTCTGTCATATCACTTGACTTTGCAAAAGCATTTGATAGAGTCGGAATACATACCATCATTGACGAACTTTTAAAATGGAAAATAGGACCAAAAATGCTCAATTACATAACCTACTTTCTCACTAATAGAAAAATCACAGTTCAAACCAACAACGCATTTTCCAACCCTGAACCACTAGAAAACGGTATACCACAGGGATCTCCTCTGTCAGTTATCCTTTTCTCCATAGCCTATAATAAACTCAACAATATAATAGCCAACCACAGAAACATTGAATTTACTGCCTACGCTGACGACTACACGATAATACACAGATTAAAAAAACATCAATCTTTACTAAACAGTGACTCGTTACTCAATGATATTGATGAGTGGTGCAACTACTCTGGTGCATCACTTTCAGTACCTAAATGTAAGCACCTTCATGTCTGTCGAAAGACTAAATGCAATTTTCAACTACAGTCCACCAACTTTGTGCTACAAAATGTTGAATCCCTAAAAATTCTTGGACTTACAATAACTAAAAACGAGAGCGTAAGTTAAAGTCGGCCCTGCCCGACTTCGAAATACCCGTTACTCAGCTCAGCTCGGATAAGTATGCAACATTTTTTTAACTCAGCCATTTATTATCCGATTCTTTTGAAAGATTGTAGATATTGGCCACATAGACTACACTGCAAAATCTGAGCTCGATATCTTAAAAATTGTGGGAGTTATTCAATATTTTTTATTGCGGGGGCGGGAGGGGGCGTGGCCAAAATTTGAAACAAACTTGATCTGCCTACAGACAATACTAGCTTACGTATAAAATTTGGTTGCTGTAGCTCTTCTAGTCTCTGAGATCTAGGTGTTCATACAGACGGACGGACGGACGGACGGACGGACGGACAGACGGACATGGCTATATCGACTCGGCTGTTGATGCTGATGAAGAATATATATACTTTATGATATCGGAGATGCTTCCTTCTGCCTGTTACATACATTTGCACGACTTTAGTATACCCTTTTTACTCTACGAGTAACGGGTATAAATATAGATGGAATGAACACATTGAAAACCTCACTACACAACTCTCAAAAAGACTTAACATAATAAAATGTTTATCCAACAGAAAATTTAGCAGCGACACAAACACCATAATATACGTTATAAAATCCATCATAATGTCCAAAATCGACTACGGAATTTACCTTTATGGTAAAGTTCCAAAATCTGTTCTGAGCAAATTAAAAACCATCTACCACTCCTCAATTAGACTCGCTTTTGGAGCATTTCGCACTACACCAATCCACAATCTTCTTTACGAAGCTAATATCTTACCGGTCGAACACAGAACAACCCTCAAAAACTTTAAAATTATCTTAAACTCCAAGCACTCCCCGATTGAACAGATATACAAAAAAAATTACCAAGTCAAAAAGAAAACCAAAAATTCCCTCCTCCATTTATGACACAATAGAACAATTTAAAAACTTAAAAATTAATATATCACCTATACCAAACATAAAAGAATCAACTCCCTCTGGTTGTTTGACAACACATGCATAAATACTTCCCTACACACCACATTGAAATCAGACACACCTCAAATAACCTACCAACAGAAATTCAGAGAAATTATAAACACCTCAAAGAACCGAACATTATATACACAGATGGCTCCAAATCCTCTAACGGAGTATCCTACAGCATTACAACAGAAACAGACATAATTAAATACCAGACACTACCCCTACACTCATCTATCTTCACCGCGGAAATTGCGGCAATTCTAACAGCCTGTAATTACGCCAACAAACAGAAAGGAAAATTCACCATTTGCACCGACTCCCTCTCCTCGCTACTATCAATACAAAACACTAATAGCCAAAACTTTTATATTAGCTCCATCAGAAAAATCCTCAACTCAAAGAAAAACAAGCTGTCACTATTATGGGTCCCCGGACACTGCAATATAGTTGGCAATGAACTAGCAGACAAAGCAGCAAGAAATGCTCCAAAATTTCCTCTAACAAATCATAATAATTTCAACCTCTCAGATATTAACACATATGTAAGCAACAGGACTCAAACATTCGAGGAGATTGTTTGGAATAAAACTTCTCCACATTACCAACAGATTAACCCAAACAAAAACCCCACTCAAAAAATTCCAAGTTTCAAATATTTCACGAAATGACGCAATAAAATTCCTAAGACTTCGATTGGGCCACACCAATCTAACACACAGCTTTATCCTCGAAAAAACCCCACCACCGATCTGCACAACTTGCAACACAACCCTTTCCATCCCCCACATCCTAATAGATTGTCCACAATACCAGCTCAATAGAAATAAATTCCTCAAACCAACAATAAATGAAACATTATCATATAGCAACGCACACCAAACCATAGAATTCCTTAAATCTTGTAACATATACCACACCATATAAACCTGTAAATATAAAAAACAATAAATTTTAAACATATCTAAAACATATCTAAAACTAATACCATTGCAACTAAAACACAACACATTACATTTATACACTACCCACATCATAAACCTAATCTTAATCACAATTAAAATTAATGTAAATACTCAGTAAGCTTAAGGCCTTAGTCGCTATAGGTTAATTAAGTTACACACAATTTGTAATTGCGTGCTAATGTTGTAATAATAATAATAATAAAGTCAAACACATAAAAAACAAAATATTCCCCATACAAACTTTTCCGACGCTTTTCCGGGTGGAATTTTCCAAAACCCCGTCTTAGTTCTTACTTTCAGCATTAACAAAACTACTGTAAACGAGAGCGTAAGTTAAAGTCGGCCCTGCCCGACTTCGAAATACCCGTTACTCAGCTCAGCTCGGATAAGTATGCAACATTTTTTTCACTCGGCCATTTATTATCCGATCCTTTTGAAAATTTGTGAGATTGTAGATATTGGCCACATAGACTACACTGAGCTCGATATCTTAAAAATTGTGGGAGCTATTCAATATTTTATATTGCTGGGGCGGGAGGGGGCGTGGCCAAAATTTGAAACAAACTTGATCTGTCTACAGACAATACTAGCTTACGTATAAAATTTGGTTGCTCTAGATCTTCTAGTCTCTGAGATACAGACGGACGGACGGACGGACGGACATGGCTATATCGACTCGGCTGTTGATGCTGATGAAGAATATACTACTCTGGGCAAAAAGTAAATTTGAATTTGTTTGTAGAATGAAAAATCTTTATTTATTCTTCTAAATCAATTTCATCCCCTTTAAAGTAATCCCCTCCCGATAAAATACACTTATGCCAACGGTTTTTCCAATCCTCGAAACATGCCAAATAGTTCCTTTCCGGTATAGCCATCAGCGCTTTCTTCGATTTTGCTTTTATCTCCTCAATCGACTCGAAACGCGTTCCCCGAAGTGGTCTCTTGAGTTTTGGGAATAGCCAGAAGTCACACGGAGCCAAATCAGGAGAGTACGGTGGTTGCGGAACGATATGCGTCGAATTTTTGATGACTTTTTTGCAAGAAATTGAGAACTTTCGGTACCAAACGAGATTTGACTTTTCGTAGGCCCAAATGGTCTTTCAAAATGGTTTTCACAGATCCTTCTGATATTCCGATCATATCAGTAAGGTCTCTAACAGTCAACCGACGATTTTTGCGCACTAATTCCTCCACTTCATTGACGTGTTGGTCATCTGTTGACGTCGATGGTCGTCCGGAGCGCTCCAAGTCATCCACACGTTCTCGACCCTCTTTGAAGTCTTTGTACCACTTATAAACATTTTTTTGTGACATGGTAGAATCACCAAAGGCCTTCCGCAACATCCTCAACGTTTCCGCAGCCGAAATTTCATTCCGCAAACAAAATTTGATGGCACTTCTCTGCTCAATTAAATCAGACATTGTAAAAATCGAAAAATGCACTCTTGGTCGTTTGGAAAACACAAGCGTAAATATATTACTGATAATGACATTCACATGAAATTTGGCACAGATGTCATCAACAGTCCTGCCAACTCGCGAAGTTTAAATTGACCCTTACACCTTACTTTTTGCTCACAGTAGTATATACTTTATGATATCGGAGATGCTTCCTTCTGCCTGTTATATACATTTGCACGACTTAAGTATACCCTTTTTACTCTACGAGTAACGGTTATAAAAATTAAGCTTCTTATCTCTTATGGATTGGGCTGCACGACGGTCACCAGTCAGTCAGTCAGTCAGGTTGAACAACTTTATATATATAGATTCCCCATACAAACTTTTCCGACGCTTTTCCGGCTTTTCGGGTGGAATTTCCCAAAACCCATTCTCAGTACTTACTTTCAGCATAAGACAAAACTACTGTAAAAAATTCCGCTTCTTATCTCTTATGGTTTGGGCTGCACGACGGTCACCAGTCAGTCAGTCAGGTTGAACAACTTTATATATATAGATAAGCCCAAAGACGAACGTAACTTCGAGGTAGTCATAAGAAACCTGCACCCATTTACAGATCCTGAAGACTTTTTAAGCGGAGCTAAACTATCAAGGCCACGAAGCGGAACATATACACAATATCACTCAAAAGCAACACTCAACAAGACAAAATAATATAAGTAACCAACAACCCCCAAGTTATTGCCTCAACACAAAATAATAAGCAAGTTTATACAATAACAACACTAATAATAACACTCTTACACACTAAAGTGGCTATTGAACCACCACATCACAAACGTACAATTGCACAGTGCAGCAGCTGTCAAAAATACGGACACACAAGAAACTTCTGCACCCTGGAGCCGGTCTGTGTCAAATGCGCCGGGAATCACAAAACTGTAGACTGTTCATAGAGACTGGTGGGAAAGTAATGTGTGCTCTATGTAATCTCAATCACACCGCCAACTATAAAAGTTGTGAAATCTACCAAGCGCTTAAAATTCAACGCTTTCCAGGTCTACGGGAGCAGAGAATACTACAAACAACTGAAACACAGGCAGCCCGAAAAACACGTACATCCAAAAGTAACATAAGCCCAAATGGCATCACCATCACCCAAATTATCAGCCAAAACTCGGCTCGTTCTAGAATCAAACAACAATAAAAATTTACCAGCCCCTCATCAAACAAGTACAAATTAAGCTTCCCATACAAATAGCCAGAACAATGAAGAAGACGAACTAAAGGACATAATAAAACATGATGAGTATTATAGCACTCCTTGCAAGAAATTGGGTACCCAACAAAATGAACGATAAGCTGCGAATAGTCATCTGGAATGCGAATGGACTGCAATACCACATTTAAGAGTTAAAGCAGTTCGTTAGCGACAATAATATAGATAAAGCGCTCATCTCGGAAACCCACAACACAAAAAAACATTGCCTAAATATACCCAATTACACTATACTCAACACAAACCACACTGATGGGAAAAGGACATCCTGGATCAGCATTAATACTAAAAAGCCACATAAACTATTCTGAGATGGACCACTACAAGACAAATCATATACAATCAACAAATGTGCAAATATACGACTAGTATTTTGTATCTACCATCTCTTCACTCCATAGCCCAACCAGACACAAAATTACAACCAATGAATATGTGCAATACTTTAATACTCAAGGAAAACGATTCATATGTGGAGGAGACTTTAATGCAAAACATACTATCTTGGGATCAAGATTATGCACGAATGAAGGAAAACAACTCCTGAAATCAATGGAAACAACAGGAGCCAAACACATCAGCACAGGGGACCCGACATACTGGCCGAATGACAGGAGGAAAATACCTGTCCTTATTGACTTCGGCATTATAAAAGGATTTGACATGCAACAGTTTCAAATAGAACGCTCAGTAATATACATACACTCGTATCAACTCGATGTTCAAAAATAACAAAACTACTAAAGACGAAGCGCGAACTGCGGAAAAGATGGCAAAATACTCGATACCCAGAGGACAAAAGGTAGTTAAACGAAATAACAAAAACCATCAAATACGAACTTCAAAAAAGGAATGATGATGGATTGTCAAAGTATCTAGCTAACCTGGATGCTACGAAAGTGACAAATTACTCATTATGGAAAGCAACGAGAAATACTATAAACAAGACTGTTCACCAACCACCAATTCGGCAAGACAACGGGACATGGTCCATACAAAACAAAGAAAAGGCTACTACACTTGCAATATACTATGCAGACGTACTTTCCAAACGACCAAGCCATATGCCAGGATCCAACTCTAAATGTTTTTCAAATAACAGAGATAATAAACTACATCAAGCTCCGCATCAAACCCAATAAGTCGCCAGAATATGACCAAATAACAGGAACTCTACTTAAGGAACTGCCACCAAAAGCAATAATATAAATACATTAGAAATCTGTTCAACTGCATAATGTGACAGAAACATTTTCCACGGCTCTGGAAAATTTCGGAAATCATTGCAATTCCTAAACCTGGAAAGGATCCAAAGATTTCGTCTTCGTACAGACCAATAAGCCTATTACAGACACTAGTAAAGTATTCGAGAAGCTACTGTTTGATAGAATAAAACCAATACTTGACCAAAATAAAATATTTGGCCATTGTTTGGCACAATGGACTACTCTCTAAACTGAAACGTATGTTACCACAAAATATCCTTCTAATACTAGAAAGTTACATAATACAGCGGAAATTTTATGTAAAATACAATGATGAAACATCCACACTACGAGAAATAAGAGCAGGAATACCCCAAGGCAGCGTGCTTGGACCGCTATTATACACATTGTGCAGACATACCAGGACCTGAAGACAGAAATGCTATGATCGCAACATTTGCAGATGACACAGTACTACTCTACGCACATAAAGAATTGGAAGTAGCAACAAGGAAATTACAATATATACCTAATAAAACCGTAGAATGGTCCAACTCGTGGCACATTAAGATAAACCAACAGAAAACACAACATATAGTCTACACAACAAAAAGAACATTTTCACCGCGAAACCTACATCTAAATGGAATTATTATCGGCAGATGCGAAGAACCCAAATATCTAGGTATGTACCGAGACAAAAAACTTACATGGAAGCACTCCATTGAAAGAAAAAGAGACCAAATTAAAGCAAAGTACAAACAACTATACTGGTTAAAACGCAAAAAATCCCAATCAATCACAACAAACTCCTAATCTATAAAATAATCATCAAACCAATATGGTCCTATGGTATCCAGTTGTGGGGAACAGCGAATCCAACTAACATAAATATTATTCAAATTCAACAATCTGAAATAATACGCGCTATTCTCAACGCTCCGCGTTATATTTTTTATGACGATATTCATAAAGAACTAAATATACCAACAGTAAAGGATGAAATAATAAAAGCAGCAAGAAGACACCAAACCAAAATAAATGCGCACGAAAACGATGAAATACGTAATCCCAGCTCTGGAACTCCTTCGACCTCGCAGACTTAAAAGAAATCGTCCAGCAGACTTAATTTGATATGTTTATTATGTACTTGTCTTGTCCAACTTGTCCAAACTGTAAATACTATAATGAAACCTAAATTAATCCTGTTAAGCCAATGTTGATGAATGACCATTAAGAAAACCCCTCTAGCGTTAAAAATGTATGTAATGTTAACAAAAATAGGGAAAATAAAAAAAGTTGGGAAAAATTGTGTTATTAAAATTCTGCGAAAAGGATTTTTCTGCTGTATCTTAAAAAGTTGATGAGCTGATGATCAAAACAGGACGAGAAGTTTTCATGGAGAAGGCTTCTCTCTTGTGTTACTAGTATATCTTAGCCCATTATGGAATTAATTTCACTATTACTTATGTTGTTTCTCAATTAGCTGATGATCAAAACAGGACGAGAATTTTTCATGGAGAAGGCTCCTCTCTTGTGTTACTAGTATATCTTAGCCCATTATGGAATTAATTTCACTATTACTTATGTTGTTTCTCAATTAGCTCAAGGCGCACGAAGCGCAACGTATCATTATTATCGACGCACTGAATCCGTTAGGGTACCTCCAAGAACGACGCCCGCATTCGACTCACCCCTTCGAAGCGCACACAGAAAAGACTGCTTACGACTGACAAACCCTGGCATCAGCGAGCTTGGCGGTGCATCTGCTCGCAGATATATTAACAGAGCCACTCAGCAAGGAGGCATTTGCTCTCCGCTACTATGGGTTGTAATAGTTAATCAACTGCTGCAAGACTTTGTAACGAAGGTACATAGAGTATTATAAGTTTGAGCAAAAGTATGTAACATCCAGAAGGAAGCATCTCCGACCCATAAAGTATATATATTCTTGATCAGCATCAACAGCCGAGTCGATATAGTCATGTCCGTCTGTCCGTCCGTCCGTCTGTCCGTCTGTCCGTCTGTCTGTCTGTCTGTCCGTATGAACGCACAGATCTCAGAGATGGTAAGAGATAGAGGTTTGACATGTACGGGACATATGCTTCTTATGTCTGCAGGCAGATCAAGTTTATTTTCAATTTTGGCCACGCCCCCGCAATTTAGAAAAAACGTCATATCTCCCACAGTTTTGAAGATAGATGGCTTGTTCCTTCTGGACATATTTAGTTCTTAGGATAAATTATCGATCCGCCAAAGAAATGAAGAAGATCGGATGAACGGTTTTCGAGTTATGATCAAAAGACAAATTTTCTTGGTACAGAGTATGTTATAGTCGGGCTTGACCGACTTTCTTTCTTGTTTAATGTGGAATATTTCCACAGACACTAAGTGACCTCTTGCAGAACACACTGGCTACACTCGCTCATTAGAAAATATCTTGCGTCTTGGGCGTAAGCCCAGCGAAGACGGAAGTAGTGCTTTTAACCAGGCGGTAAAAAATTCCTCACCTTGTCGCCAAAAAAAAAAATGGAATAATCCTTGAAGTACTTGGGAGTCATTCTGGATAGGAATGACAACAAAAACGAAAGCATAAAAATGGCAATCATTGCCCCTTTCTCTTGCAAAAAAGCCATCGGTCTCAAATGAAGTGTTTCCCCTTCCACAGTACACTGGCTTTACACAGTCCGCCCCATACTACTCTACGGAACACTAGTTTGGTGGCCAGCGCTTGAGAAACAATCAGCCCTCAACAATTTGAATAAGGTACAGAGATGTGCGATAGTCTGTATTAGCGGCGCTCTCGGAACAACACTCACGGAAGCGCTAAATACTATTTTCCACCTCCTACCACTAGACCTTATATCAAAGCAACTGGATACAACAACGGGGGAACGGGGGTAATTTGGGACACTCCACCATACTCGTTAACCAAACGGGTAAACCGTTATATACTGACTACTGTATACCACAAACTACGTTTGCCAAATCATACGACGTCTGCATTCCAAGCCGACACGAGTGGGAAGACCTAACCCACAGCAGAGCAAATGCCATCAACATCTACACTGATGGCTCTAAGCTTGACGAAAAAGTAGGAGGGGGAGTCTTCTCCACCAACCTAAACTTGAAAAACCTTTCCTCCTGTGCGGTAGCGAGGCTTACGTGGCCAACACTAAATCTAAAGCGTACCACCACGCTTTTACGCCACAGAAGGGAACACATATCACTTCTGGTGGGAACCCTAACGGGTCACTGTCTTATCGGCAGACACACTGCACGCCTAGGAGTCACTCACCATGACTTCTGCAGAAGCTGTAGGTACGAAGAAGAGGAGGAAACAGTACAACACCTCCTCTGCCATTGCCCCGCCCTAAATAGAAGGAGACTTAGGACACTAGGTCAACCTCTCCTACTTAACCTATCGAAGACATCCGAGTTAGAGATTCCAGCTCTACTAAAATTCATTCTGTCCACACAATGGTTCAGTAACGAGGACCCACCTCATTAACAAAATGGGTTAACAGGGAACAAATATGGCATCGCAATGGGCCCAAAGAGGCCTAAGTGGGAGGGCGACTTGTCGCCCTAAGCCATCGCAACCTAACCTAACCTAACCTAGATTTATGCTGTACGCAGATCAAGTTTGTTCCAGATTTGAAAAATTCCACCCCGTCCCCCTTTTATCACCAAAAAGCCTAGACCTCCTCTAGAAATCCCAGATCTAAAAAGCCGTCAGATCCACAATTATCAAGTTAGAGCCTCGTGGTTTAGTATACATCAAGCTAGGCCCAATATCTACCTATTCTGAAAAGTACAATCAGATCGGACAAAAAACACCGGAGTTATAAGCAAAACAGTTGAGCTGATAACAGCACCCCCCAGTTGTTGATCAGGACTAGAAAAAAGTGTTGCCTACATTTAGGATGACATCTTCAAAAATTCAAAAACAAATAAATTAAAACAAATGAACAGGGTATTTTGTGGTCGGGAAACTCGACTGCAGCGCTCTTACTTGTTATTTTAATATGCGGTGGGTTATAAGTTTGGTATCCCAAACTGTTTGTTAAATTGGCAACTAATTAAATAAAGTTTATTTTCATATTATATGAACATATCCACACGCTCATCTTGCCTGTAGCTGGATCTGAACATCAGCGGTAGATTTGTGTTTTTGTAATTTGCTTGTGCGCTTGACATTGAAATTATGAAAGTCGGCAACGCCACATTTTGGCCATTCAATGTAGCAAAGCGCACTGCCGCTTGGTTTGCATCACTAGCGATTCAGCCGTCGATACGACAAGTCCTCCTGTGCGAATCTGCTGCGACAAAAAAAAAATGCCGAATAAATGCGTTGTTTTGCGCTGTCTTGGCGGCGCCAAAAGTTTTCGGATTTCCGAAAACTGTGTGGGTGAATGATGCGAGAATTTAAGAATTGACGTGGGTAGCGTCAATGTCCAATCGCGAATCTGTGAGAGGAATTTCACAGATAAATGCCATTCTACAGCCGGACGTTGGTTCCTGGCGGATGTCCTTAAGACCAAGCTGAAAAAAAATGCCTACCCCATTATGAATATTGAGGGGATCCAGGGGGACCAAGAGAATCGAGAATCCGACTTGGTCCAGCGTGATGAAGAGCCGGTGGAATCGGGTTGTCCACGTTGTGAAATGTTCTGCAGGAACGAACACAACAAAAACCCAACAAATTCATGGAGCTATCTAGAAAGCATGAAAGCGTGAAGCAAAATGAAAAAAAGAAATTGGGTGGCTACAAGAAAAAAAAAAGGTCAGAAAAAGCATGAAGAGCATACGGCTCGGCGCATTGTAATTCCCGACTAGCTAATGAAGATTCGAAAGCTCTTGCGCGGATTCTGATTAGCGACAAGCGAAGGAAGTACAATGCTGTTGAGAAAAATTTGGTCATGAACATCAACTACAGTTCCGCCAAATGCTACCGATACATGCGTTCTGGTCTTCAGCTCCCATTGCCACATCCGAGAACGCTTTTAAATTGGAGGCCTATTCGACGAATTGCATTGACCAATTGGTGTGCGATAACATCCATAAGCACTTCATGGTCATGTCGTCTTTGATGAAATTCTTGGTCGGACGAAATTACAGTATAATTCCAGCACCGAGCAGATTGATGGCTTAGTCGACTACGGTGGGATCGTGGACTTAGGCTTAGATTCTAAACAGTAGTGGTATCAGAGAGCGGGATTTGGCAAAAAATTTTCTCTTCCTGCAAGTAATGAGAATCGTGCAGCCGTGGAAGTATATTTTTTCTTAATACTGCGGGCATCATACGACGCAAGCGAAGCTTAGGGAAATTCTTCTGGAGAATTTGGCCGTATTGGAGAGGCTGGGACTCAAGGTCCGTGCACTGATCTGCGATCAGGGCAGCTCCAATCGGTAGGTCGTCAGCACAATTGAATTATTTGCCGACATGCAGTATATAAGAAATGGGAAGAAAATGTAACTTCTTTACGACTATGTCTACATGGTGAAGAGCTACAGAAACTGCTTGACAAATTGTAAAATTCACACTCATATAGACTTTGCCAGTTGGGCGGTTATTGCCGAATTGTACAGGATTGACCGAACGAGCGGAACGACCAGGATGCTGTCCAAACTGACCGAAGCCCACGTAAACCCGAACAACTTTCAAAAGATGAGAGTGAAATACGCAGCACAAATCTTTTCAAAATCTTTTGCGGCGGCCATCAGGGTCTGTTGGGAGAGAAAACAATTTTCGGAAGGTGTCATGAAGGATGCGTTGGCGATTTCTTATCACGGATAGACAAGGGATTCGACCTATTCAACAGCAGGTCCTCGCAGGCAAATCGTGACTTTTAAGCTCATTTAAAACCAATTCTAATTTTTAACAAATTATTTTTTTTTAATGAGATTGGGCCGCTCAGAAGTGCCCTCGGGATCTCGGGAGTGCTTAGATAAATTATAGGAACGGCAAGAGAAGAGCCGAAGTTAACTTTCCTTTATATTTAATAATTAAATAATGCAATCGCCAAGCCACTACACACGGGTGGGAGCAGCACGTCTTCTGTTACAAACAGTGGAAAGTCCTCTGCTGTCTCTGGGAAGAAATTCCCCAGCCAGCAACCAGCAGCTGGGGCCTCGACCCATGGGACAGCAAAGGGCTCAAAGATAGTTTGTAGCTGGGCCGTGGTGTATACCAGACTCGACCCAACCAAAGTCGGAACCGCGGATCAAGGCAAAGCGTACAGAATCCTAAAACGTCTGGCAACCAACCCAATCGGGAAGGACCAGACGTAGAAGGAGGACTATGATAAGGTCCAGGAAGACATTGCCTGGGCGAGGGAAGTTCTTCCAAATTTTACGATGGAAATGACCCCTCCCTGCCAGCAACCAGCTGCTGGAAGCGACCAGCCGGCAAATGTGAACCCACCTAATAAGCCATCCACTACGAAGAGGGATCGGTCCATGGATGAGCAGAAACCGCAGTCATCCAAACGGCCGAAGACTCATGGAACCCCTCTTCGGATCTCCTTTGCCGAGATGGCAAAAAATAAAAAGATTGTGGGCGTTTTGGACGACAGCAACCCACTCGGCACAATACCCAAGCCCCACTGGAAATGGATTGAGGCAGCTACAAGCCGTGTTGCCCTGGATGTGCTTCTGGAAAACCCAGGGGCACCTCCCAGCTGTTACAGCTTGGGCTGGTTTCATGGCAACATTCGGCTAGTAGCGTGTGAGGACGAGATCGGTGGTTCTCTACAAGTCCGCCATTTCAAAGGTGGGTGAAGTATACCCTGGAGCGAAGTTGAGGGTTGCGGACGCCAAGGACATACCATCTTGTCCGAGGGCCAGGGCCTGGTTACCCGTACACCCTGCGGAACCAGAAAAGATCCTCCAACTTCTTAGAATAATGAATCCTGGAGTACCCACCAGTAACTGGAAGGTTATCAAAGTGGAACGCTCAACCAGAGCAACCACTATGGTCACCTTCCAGGTTAATGACGAAACGGCCGAGCATTTAACCAAATGCGATGGAATCCTGAACTATGGGTTCCAGAAGATTCTCATGAAAGTGTCCAAGACCGACACATCAGAGCTCGCAAGCTTAGCTGCAAGCGTTGATGTGGAGGAGGGGGACCGTAGTGATGATGAGGTGGAAGTAGAGCGCACCCCTCAACAAGAGGAACGTTCTGGTTACATCTCAGATGGTTCAGACTATGGACCAGCCTTCGGGCGCCTATATACAGAGCAGGAGCTTCTCCAACCGGAGGATGCCAATGCCACGTTGACGGAGGAGAGATTCTCTGAAATGATACGGGTGCTGCAAATAAACCTGCACCACTCTAAAGCAGCAACCGCTGCACTTCTACTTCGTCTATCCCCGGGCGAAGTAGATATTGTGTTTGTCCAAGAGCCATGGATTTCTGGTGACAGAAATCTGGCTTGAGGACACCAAAATATAACCTTTCCACACCAAGGGTAAGGGAAAAATCAGAACATCTATTTTAATCAAAAATTATCTTATAACACTTCTACTTCCTCAGTTCAGTGATGGAGACATCACCACGGTCAGCCTGGAACTGGGGAGTTCGACCATCAGGCTGGCCTCTTTTTACATGGCTCATGACACTGAGCCCTTCAACACCTACTTTATTCCGGGACCTAACCGGAAACAGCACACAAACAAACACAAGCCTCATCTTAGGAGGCGATGCCAACTCACACCACACACTATGGGGCAGCACAGATATCAACAAGCTCGGTGAGTCACTGTACAATTACCTTTAAAGACAAATCTGCATATTGCAAATAAAGGAAACGACCCTACCTTTATTATAAAAAATCGAGAGGAGGTCTTGGATATTACCCTTATATCCGAACACCTCTGTGATCCATTGGTTTCATGGAAGGTGCTGCCAGAGCACTCCTTCTCTGACCACAGATACATAGATTTCTTTCTAACATACAAGTGTCCACCACCCAAAAAGATACAGAACCCGAAAAAGACAAACTGGGAAGTACACAACAAACTTCTCTCACAAAAACTTGAACCGTCCCCACCAAATACACCTAGGACGGGGAAAAAGATAGATGATCTTGTCGATACGCTCACCAACACGTATGCAGTCTCTTTTAATAGGGCTTGCCACCCTAGAACAATAAAATAAACCTTTAAACCACCTTCATGGTCTGCAGAGCTTGACAAGCTCTGAAAAGATTGCAGACATGCATTCAACGTAGCCAAATATATCGATCAAACTACCGCTTGGAAGTTATATAAACAAAGGCTAAACACCTACAACAAAGCTATCAGGAAGGCTAAGCGCTCCTCCTGGGCCAACTATTGTAGTAATATAGAACTCACTTCTGACGCATCTCGGCTCAGAAAGATCCTGGCAAGCTCACCAACACCGCCAGGACTCTTACAAAAACAGGCGGAGACCTGGCCCGACTCAAGCGAAGAATCTTTAGATCTTCTGCCAAGCACTCACTTTCCTGAGTGCTCCCTCCACCCAATAACTCAGTTTTGGCCATCCGACCTTTCTACAAATCATGTGAACACCATTGTCACTGAGCCCAAAATTAAGTGGGCTATCGATTCTTTTCGAACCGTTTAAATCCCCTGGCCCAGATATCATATTTCCAGCCCAACTACAACACAGCATTGGGTACACAATAACCTGGCTTTCTACAATATATGTAAGCTGTCTCAAAATCAACTATATTCCTACCAGATGGAGAGAAACTTAAGTGGTATTCATACTGAAAGCTGGCAAAGCTTCACATATGAAACCTAATGATTATACGCCAATCAGCCTATCCTCATTTCTACTCAAAACTCTTGAGAGACTTATAGACGCACACCTGAGGCAAATTATAAGTCCCTCGCATCTAGCACGCACACAACACGCTTACAGCAAGGTTAGGTCCACCGAAAACGCCCTGCACTCTCTGATCTCAAAGATTGAAAGATCTCTTGAAGTAAAAGATTATTCTCTAGTGGCATTTCTCGACATTGAGGATGCCTTTAATAACGTCCAACCTAAAGCCATCACCTCAGCCTTAACATATGTGGGAGTGGATGAGCCGCTGTTAAAATTCATCGACCAATTGCTAACCAGCAGGACGAGCTTGGCGGTGCATCTGCTCGTAGATATGTTAACAGAGGCACTCCGCAAGGAGGCGTTCTCTCTCCGCTACTATGGGTTGTAGCAGTTAACCGACTGCTGCGGCTCATGGAGGCGGAGGGACACGTAGTGGTGGCTTACGCGGACGATATTGCCATTTTCAAATGTGGACTATTTCCACAGACGCTGTGTGACCTCATGCAAAACGCACTGACTACACTTGCTCAGTGGACAATATCTTGCGGCTTGGGCGTAAAGGTACCAGAAGTTACAAAATTCCTGATCTTATCCCCCAAAAATCAATGGAGTAAGCCTTAAATTTGGAGACAATGCCAAATACTTGGGAGTCATTCTCTATAGGAAACTACTCTGGAATGAAAGCATAAACGAACGCATAAAAAAGGCAACCATTGCCCTTTTCTCGTGCAAAAAGGCCATAGGCCGCAAATGGGGCTTCTCCCCTTCCATAGTACACTGGCTCTACACAGCCGTGGTCCGCCCCATACTACTCTACGGAGCACTAGTTTGGTGGCCAGCGCTTGAGAAACAATCAGTCCTCAACAATCTGCATAAGGTACAGAGAAGTGCGGAAATCTGTATTAGCGGCGCTCTCCGAACAACACCCATGGAAGCGCTAAATCCTATTTTCCACCTCCTTCCACTAGACCTTATTTCAAAGCAACTGGCTATAACAACAGCCCTTAGACTAAGAGAATCCGATGCCTGGAACGGGGGTAAGCCGGGACACTCAACAATTCTCAATGACCAACCGAGTATTCCGTTAAACACTGACTACCACAAACGATGATCGTCAAATCATACGACGTCTGTATTCCAAGCCGACACGAGTGGGAAGACCTAACCCACAGCAAAGTAAATGCCATCAACCTTTACACTGATGGCTCTAAGCTTGATGAAAAATTAGGACGAGGAGTCTTCTCCATCAACTCCAGTTTGAGCTTATCATTCCCCCTTCCTGTAGCGTGTACTTAACGAAGGTGGTGGCCATCCAGGAAGCCACCTTTCTTAACTTACTACCAATCAGAAAGGGAAATGTCTACATATGCACAGACTGTCAAGCCGCCCTTAAAGCCCTTGACTCAAATACTAACAATAAAAAAACGCTTACTGAATGCAGTTCATCTCTAAATGAGATCGCACGAAACTTCGGTATTCACCTGATATGGGTCCAGGACATCGCAACATAGAAGGAAACGAGTCTGTGTACAAGCTGATCAAAAAAGGTACCACCATCGAGCTCCTTTCAGAGCAGAGCACGATAGGGATGCCTACGGCAACAGTTAAGCTCCACATAAAAGCTGACACACATCGTCTCGCTGCGACTAGGTGGAAAGCCTTTCTTCCTGTGTGGTAGCGCAGACTTACGTGGGCAACACCAAACCTAAAGTGTATCGCTTATGGCTTTTGGTGGGAACCTTTACGAGTCACTGCCTTTTCTGCAAAAGCTTCAGGTACGAAGAAGAGGAGGAAACAATACAGCAAATCCTCCTTCATTGCCCCGCCCTGAGTAGAAGAAAACTTAGTACACTAGGTTATCCTCTCCTACTCAATATTTCGGAGACATCCGAGCCAGAGATCCCAGATCTACTAAAATTCATTATGTCCACATAATGGTTTAGTAACGAGGACCCCCTCATGAACAGAAAAAAGTGGAACTCATATGGCATCGCAATGGGCCTATTGAGGCCTAAGTGGAGGCCGACCTGTCGCTCTCAGCCATCGCAACCTTACCTGTAAAAAAAAAGAATATATATACTTTAGCAAGGCTGTTTAGATCTTCATGTTTTACTTAAGAAAAATGACTTGTCTGTTGACTTCTTAATATCTTGATTTATTTTATGGTTGAAGCTACAAATTCTATGGGTGCTACCAACCAACATTAAACGTTTCAGAAAATGATTTACTGTTGGAAGTGTAGAATTGTGAATACCACGATCGAAATTGTTTTAAGCATATGTCTTCTTTGACCAGCAATGGATTTCGGCGAAACGTTTTATGATTCCACACATTCATATCACGTTCGAACTAAAAAGAAATTATAAGTAGTCTTAATGAAAAAACAAAGATTATTTTATTTACCATGACACTTTCTCCAAAAATAAAAATTTTCATAAACGGTGCCATCCAGCGGGGGCCATAAAACCGATGTATCACTTTTTGCAATAATGGCTCGACCGGAGTGATTGTTTGCAAAATTCGAAAATTTCCTATTATGGGTGACTTTAGGCCCAGACTGACAATGGAAGGTCCGATCTGTAAAAGAAAATATAAGGACTTTTAATATAATGTTTTTCGAAGTTTGAAATTTAGGACCTGTTTGCCAGAAACATCCATTCGAAAGGAGTAAATATTTTGCAAAGTCTCCAATTTATGACTTAATGAAACTTCTGCTATGTGCTTCTCCTTTCCTTTTAACGAAGTCCATCTGAAAATGAAAAATAAGTTACAAAATTTTTAAAACTCTATAAAAAGTGATCAATGGACAGACTTTACAAAAATAAATCTTACAATAAATGAAATATAACTTAACAATGGGTTGTTCACCGTCTGTTGATTAATCATTCATTCGATAAGAAAACCTAGTATCTCTATTTATAAAAATAAGAAAGAAAGTCGGCCAAGCCCGACTGTAACATTCTCTGTTACAACTCTGTTAAAACTAAAAATGAATCATTATTTTACAGCCCTGCTCTGTACTAACGAAATTATTCACTCAGCATACATTCTGATGCTGCAGTAGCAGCGCTGCTTCTGCGCTGCAGCTCGAACAGTCTTTTGATCATAACTCGACAACGGTTCATCCGATTTTCATTTCATTGGCGGATCAATAAGTTATCCTGATTATTAAATATGTCTAGAAGGAACGAACCATCTATCTTTAAAACTGTAGTAGATATGACGGTTTTTCTTAACTCCGGGGGGCGGGAGGGGCGTGGCCAAAATTGAAAATAAACTTGATCGGCCTGCAGACCTAAGAAGTATATGTCCCATACATGTCAAACCTCTATCTCTTACCATTTTTGAGGTTTGTGCGTTTATACGGACAGACAGTCGGACATGGCTATATCGACTCGGCTGATGATGCTGATCAAGAATATATATACTTTATAGGGTCAGAGATGCTTCCTTCTGGCTGTTATATACTTGGCAAACAACTAATAATACTCTATATACCTACGGTAAAAAGTTTTTCCTGACTAAATTACGATGTTGGAAAATTTTCAAGGGTCGAAAAATCTATGGAAAATTCTGGACACAAAAAAACTCTTATTAATTCGAATGACTTGAAACTCAGTTTGTACGGATAGAATTAGGAATAAATTTTGATGCAATTTTCCGATGGAAAAATTTGTATGGGAACAACTTTTTTTTCATCCGATTGACTTAAAACTCGGGTTGTAAGCAAAGAAAGAGAAATAAATTGAGATGTGGTTTTCCAGTGTACTTCCATGTTTAGATTAAATTTAGATTACCGTTTAATACTCCTCACTTTGCCATCCAGTTAGAAACCGGCTTACCACCAATGTTTATCGCTTGTCACCGCGCACACTTTGGATACTACAGAAAACAATTCTTATTTATAAATTTTAGTTGTTTTTTGTTACTTTTTTTCAAAATGTTTATTCAAAATTGTTTTAACACACACGTCTGACTTCAATCTCAGCTTCCACTCGGCTGACTATATTTCATATCCATCGTGGCATTGGCATCCATGCTCAGATTACTAGATCGTAGGCATAGGGATCATAACATATCTAGGGATGACATAGGGTATATAGGCATATAGGTAATAGGACATAGATAATATAACTCGCGCAAAATATTCTGCTGGAGAGGATTGCTCACAAAAGTTGGACTGGTGTGGTTAAGGCGGTGAGGTGTGAAACTTGAGTGGCTTTGTTTGGGCACCAAGGCCGCTATTTATATGAGTTTGCTTACATTTGATCTTGTAAGGGTGAGTCGATCACTGGGTACACTTTTGGGGACGAGACAGTTAAAAAAATGAAACAAAGCTCTAGCATTGATCTGGCATTTCTAGCATATATCTGGTAGTTGATTTTTTTGATATTTTTCACCAAACGAAATACGTTCAAACTAGACAGCCCATGTTGGATTTTCTGCGCTAGAGCACGTTCTATTTCCCTGAATCAACTAATTGAGAGCAGTCGCAATCCTCGTCCAAATTTCGGCTAACAACGTGGGGAAATTTTGTTTCCGTTGCGACGAATTTTAAGATTTTTCGAAACTTAACCTCACCCAGGGTAAGCCAAGTGTAAGTTTGATTTGGTTCGTGATAAAGTGAATCTATTCATGGTGTTTGTGCGATCGCTTGGTTCTGTCACACTTTGATTGACTCGGATTTAGTTCATAGGGTGATAGGCCAGCTAACCTTTACGCAAGTGGGTGGTGCGCTTGGCGTCATTAGGCCTCGGCCGTGCTCAGGCTTGAGAGCGAAGCTGCGCTTAGTCCACCGCAATATTCCACATCATTCCCAGACGCCCAACAAAACTACTGGAGTGCCAACGGACGCTCCTATTTCCAGATCCCAGACGAAAAAGCTGGTAGACACTAACCTAGCGTGTCAAGGTCGACATAACCCCACTTTTGGATGTGCGAGCAAACGCTACTGCGTATAACGTCATAGGCCTTTCCAACACCTGCAGCTGAATTGTGTGAGCTCTTGGTTGGAATGGTTCATGGTTTTCTGTAGTATTTGTTTTTATTGGAAAAAGTTAATTTTGAAATTAAATTCTTTTGCCTTTGTTGTATTGTACTTCTAGAGTTTAAGTTTAGAGTTTATTATTATTTCATCCTAGTGCTACAAGTTTTATAAACCTATCTTACTGCAGTAGTCACAAAAGTTTGTCATTTGTCTGAACTTTAAATCACAATTACTGTTTTAAATTGGAATGTTTGAATTTGACGAAATGTTTCTTTGTTTTTTTGTTATATTTTGATACTTAAGCTAGGTACGGAGACGCTGAGAATTTTCTCGCAGCGCAAATTGTTTCATAATTCTCAGAGCGGCCTCTGAGACTGTAGGGTGACCAGAAATCAGCCAAATGTCACTGAATCTGAAACGGCCACACTGTACTGGTCAGCTGTTAATTGTTTACAAAACAAAGCTCTCTTAAGAAAATTTAATCATTTTGTAAAAATGTTAACTGGTAGACTCTTTGATGAATGAAGACGCTTTGGGGAATGCCATGGTTGTTTTTATGGGGTCATTTTCCGTGGCGCTAGGGGAGAAGGAGCATTTATGGAGAGTGCAAATTGCATCGGAATGCTTTTTGATGGTCCAATCCCATAAGATTTGCCCGCTTCAATTAGCGCCACCTGTCAGTCCTCCGTAAAGTCCTCCAAATGACTTTTGTATTGTTTCTTTTTGTGTTTTTTGCTTCCATTTTTTTTTTTCTTTTCTTCTGACAATTATCAAACATGTTTCATAAATTCTATTACCCCCTGAGAGAATTTATCATTTTATTATTTTATTTGGCCAAACAAAAACGAGTTGGCAGGCCATGCTCATTCTCAGAGCGCAATTGTGGTGTCTCCGTACCCGCTCTGAGAATGTGCTCTGTGAATTTTCTGCAGCGCATTCTCTGAGCCATGTAATTAGATATACTTTATGATATCGGATATGCTTCCTTCTGCCTGTTACATACATTTGCACGACTTTAGTATAAACTTTTTACTCTACGAGTAACGGGTATAATGATTATCGGAATATGCCAGCCGGTTTCTCACGCAAACCAGATTGTTGGTTCTCCTGGATGAGGTGAAGCCTAACATATCAAACAGGTAGTCTGGGTTTTGTCTATGGACTATTTTGTGCATGAATAAGAGATCTCTGTAACTAATTAGGTCTTTTAGGCTGAGGTCATATATTTTAAGCGCAGAGCTTGTGACATGATCCCTTCTCTGTAGCCCAAAAACATATCTTGCAATGCTATTGAATGCTACATTTAGTTTGTGTTGGCTACCAGCATCACATTTACCAAAAATTTCTATTCCGTAGAAAAAAACAGGAACAACGAAAGACTTCGCAATCAGTGATCTTATATTGGTTGGTAAAAAGAACTGAGTAACCGATAGTAGCCTAAGCAAAGCGTAAGTCTTCCCAATTGCCTTACTTTTATGATTTTGCCAGGATAATGTCTTGTTAAAGGTTATTCCAAGGTTCTCAGCCCTATCAACATAAGATATTGGTGCTCCATCTATTTCAATTTTTGAAATGTTTTCAGTGCTCAGGCTCTTTTTGTGAATGACAAGACACTTTGATTTAATAGGGTTTATGCTAAGTCAATTTTTCATGGCCCATTCACTAACACTTGACAGATCATTGTTACACGCATTAATACACTGATCTATTTGACTCAAAGGACTACTAACATATAATACACTGTAAACAGAAGGGGCCCTAAAACTGAACCCTGTGGTACTCCACGGGTAACAGGCAAGAACTTGGACATATTGGAGTTTACTACTACTGCTTGATTTCTATTTGTTAGGTATGAACGCATTAGTTTTATAGAAGTTTGGGAGAAGATGTTTAGTTTGCTTAACTTAGTGAGGAGTATTTCGTGATTTACAGAATCAAATGCCTTACTATAGACAAGAAGTGTTAGGAAAGTTACATCGCTTTTGTCCAAGTTTCTGCGGATGTCTTCAACTATTTTAATTATCGCTGTAGTACAGCTTCTATTTTTCCGAAATCCTGACTGATTGTTGTTGAGGAGCTTCTAAGAGGCTAGGAAACTGGTCATTTGTGTAGCAATTAGCTGTTCAAAGGCCTTAGAGAGATAAGGGAGTATGGAGATCGGCCTAAATTCATCTTTACTCTTAGGAACTGGTACTTTTTTCGCAAATTTCCATTCGTTTGGGAAGGTTGAGGTAGTAATCGCTGTGTTGAATATGTGCGTTATATGGCTTATAAGGTTTGGCAGTAAGATTTTATAAATTTGGGATTTACGCCATCAAGGCCCACAGCTTCTGACTTAATTTTACGAATTGAGTCGAGAATATCACAAGGACTTGCACACTCAAATTCAAAACAGTGAGAACAATTATTGAACGAAGACGCGGACAAATACGAGTTACATGTAATCTCAGGTACGATTAGTCGGGTGAAATTAAGATTTAGTTTATTTACATCGACATCATCTGTTATTATTGGCTTTGATTTCCCAATTCCTACATTTTTAATATGTTTCCATCGTTGAGATGTACTTATAGCCCTCTGAAACTTGTTGGAATAGAATGACCTTTTCGATTTGATGACCAAGTTATTCACTTCTCTTCGACTCGTTTTAAATATTAGGTTATAAGCTTGGTATCCTGTAGCGTTTCCATTTGGCATAGGCTTTATCACGATTTTCAATAACTCGCCTAATTTCGGCGTTAAACCAAGGTTTATCAGCAGCTTTTAAGGTTTTAAATTTGACAGGTACAAAAGTGTTATATAAATTGTCCACGTTGTTACAAAGTAATTATAAATGCGAGTCAACATTAGGAAGCGAATAAATTGCGTCCCAATCACAAATTGAAAATGCATTGCTTAGTCCGATGTAGTCAATGTTTCGAAAGTCTCTATATTGGATCACTTGATCAGTACGATTTACATTTACATAGTAGGTCAGGAATATTAAATCATGTTTAGAGAAAGCAGGAACAGAAACTTGGTCATAGAGGAGAACTTTCTGGATGTTATTCACAAAGAAAACGTCAAGTAGGGTGTCATTGGTGTTAGAAAAGTGAGTGGGAATCAAATAGTTTACTGGTTTTAGTCCCAGAGGTTCCATTGCCATCGAAAGATGAGATTCCTGGAGTAAGTTGCTGTTGAAGTCGCCAGCAATAATAATATCTGTGTACGTCAGGGATAAGTACCCTAGTGTGTCTATTACTGTAGAGAAATCTATATATTTATGTGGTCTGTAGACACAACCTACTAGCATTTTTAAGTCATTGTCCAGATTGGATAATTCGATGAACAAATATTCGATTGGGCAATCAATGGGGTGTTGTCAATAACCTTACATTTTAGACTTTTATTAACATAGATTGCAACTCCTCCCGCATGGCCTACACGATCAGAACGGAAAACATTGAAGCTATTACATCCAACCAACAAGTCACTTAATTCTGACATAAACCACGTTTCGGACACACAGATTACATCTACATTTGACTCCACAAACAGATACTTAAACGCTTCAATTTTCTTGACTAGACTTTGCGCATTAATATGACATATATGGAGTCCGGTATTCTGTTTAGTGAGAACCCTAACCACGGCATGGCTGTTCGCTTTGGTGGTATCTATATTAAAGGTCATTTTGGTATTGCTTGCACAAAAACTATCAGATGCACACGTACATAATCTATCCTATAGGAATTAAAATGTAAAGAGAACGCTCTAAGTGACAAGGCAACAAATAAATAAATAAATGAGTATAGAATTACGCTTAAAACTAAGAATAAGAAATTTATCGGAAACTGATCGCTTATTTTGATAGAAATTTTAATTTCGAAACGAGTGGCTTTCGGCATCGGACAAGACTTCAGCGTTTGGTGGGGATTCAGTGGGCAAGGGGGAGGGGGCCAAAAGCTGTTCAGTTGGGGGAATGTCTTCTTGCTGCAGTTGAGAGAGCTTTTGCCAGTTGTTCACACATATGACACTTCCCCTCTCACTCTGTCTAACGTGGACCAGCCCCCTTCGGGAGAATACTGCAGTCAGAAGCTTTTGTTTTTTCATCAGCATTACTTTCTTAAATATATTATAGTTCTCCTTTGTCATTTGCTCATTGAGGTAAATGGGACTACCCGACTCAAAGCCCAGCATGTGAAAGCTAAGTGGTTGTTTTTGTGTCCGCCTGTATTCAGAAGCTGCTCGAAGAAGTGTGAGCTTATCGCTCATGTGCTCAAATTTGATAATAATAATTGGGTCAACCGCTGTGTCTGTTGAGCGATATTGGACCCTAAATACATATGTCTTTAAGTTTTGGGGCCGGTGTTACTCTCAAAGAAAATGACAGCGAGTTAAAGAGATTCTTCAGTGATTCGCCATTAGTGCAGGGCACTCCATG
>JAWNNO010004756.1:0-173092 GCA_035044985.1 Lordiphosa fenestrarum | reverse complement strand
GCCCCCGCAATTCAGACAAAACGTCATATCTCCCACAGTTTTGAAGAAAGATGGCTTGTTCCTTCTGGACATTATTAGAATAACTTATCGATCCGCCAAAGGAATGAAGAAGATCGGATGAACGGTTTTCGAGTTATGATCAAAAGACAAAATTTCTTGGTACAGAGTATGCTATAGTCGGGCTTGACCGACTTTCTTTCTTGTTATTTTAAAGGATTAGGGACTCTTAAGCTGCCTTTACACTTGTCATACTGATATATCTAAAATAGTTGGTTGTCAAAATTTTTGAAGACTAGCTACAGGTAATATTACCTGTTCCATTTTTAACAAGGACAAGGAAACTTTGTAGAGATATATGACAAGTGTAAAGGCAGCTTTGGCAATATATTTAAAATTACCGAAATAGAAAAGCAGTTCGATACAGAAACCGTATAATATATCGTACTAGGTCAAATAATGTTTTCTTATCAAAATACCTGATTGGGAACTACTTATGCATTTAACACTTTGCTTTACAGCCCAAGATTTCTAAGTCAACAAATACAACTATTGTATTGAGTTTCTCATTTGGAAGGTCCATTAATAACTAGGCAATAAGTAAGTTTGAACCCTCCTCTCAGCCAAAGCATTTTAAATGCAAATTATTGTAACCGCCTATCGGCTTTGGGTGTGTCTGTGGGCGTATATGCTCGTGTTTCCGTGTCAGTTTGAGGGAGTTTCTAATTTTGCCTGTGGTTTCATATCCCGACACGTACTGTGGCTCAGAGCGTGCCTTTCGAGTTAACCTTAAAGGTGTTTCATTTGGTTTAAGACGGGAGCCAGAAGCATAATGACTTGCAGATGAAACTCAGCTGCGTGCTGTAAAGTTAAATAGTTTAAATTAAAGCTAAAAGCTGAAGAAATGTCGTATAAATGTAAGATTTAAAAGATCTTATTGTTTGAATGTTTCTTCTAAGTGTTGCCTTTCACTAGGCCAACATGCATACAATACATGTGTGTTCCTCGAATCTATGCAACGTGCCTGTTATTTTTAAACCAAATTAGCATACAATTTAAATTAGCTGCAAGCGTTTACAGCAGCTGCTTTTGTTTACTTATTTTCATTAAACTGTATTCCTGCTGCTGCACTCTAAACTAAGGTAAATGCCGCGCTGCCCCCGGCCATTGTGCGGTGTAAACAAAAAGCAAAAAAACACAAAACGAGCAAAGCCAAACAAAAATAATACAAAAACAGAAGCGAGCAAAAAGAGGCTGAATAACAATACCCTCTGCCACTGCCTCTGCGCTGTGCGCTCTCCTCCCCGCCGCCCCTCCTGCATATTTATTTATGAGTAGTTTTTGGTGAGTTTTTGTTGTTGCTGTTTTGTATTTGCTTTGGGTCAAACGCGTGGCCGCCTTTCGCTCGTTTATTGTTTAAAAATGCGAAAAATCTACAAGTGGTGGTCAGCTGTGGAAACAGACTAAAGTGCCAAAGGCTGCAAATAAGCTTAGTTGAGCTTAGGGGAATTCTTAAAATTAAATGTAGCCAGATAATTTTAAAACGAAAAACCAAAATAGAACATCCAATTTTTTTTACTTTTTTATTAAAAACCCCGCAGCTAATAAATGTTTTTTAAAATATCAAATAATGGATAATAGACCTAAAATCGATTTATTTAAATGGAGTAAACTTGACTTTGGCTCGGCCGAAATTTGTATACCCTTGCAGCACGTTTCTCTAACTAAGACTACTTTTCGCACCTTACTTTTCTATGGGAGCTATACTATATAGATGTCCGATTTCGACCAAACTTGGTGGAATCATGCAAAAGACTATCAAACGAATACGAAATAAATTTGGAGTTGATTCCATTTAAAACAAAAAAGTTTTTCTCAATAGAACTGCTTTTCGACCATTCGATCATTCGATCATTCGTAATGCAGCCATAAGCTGTAGTCATCCGACTTTGATGAGACTTTGTAGAATTGTGTAAAAGCATATTAAATAAATAAATGAGAAATTTATGGACATTTCCACTAAAAACAAAAAAGTTTTTCCCACTAAGACTACTTTTCAGACACTACTTTTCTATGACAGCTTTTCTATATAGATGTCCGATTTCGATCAAACTTAGTGGAATCAAGGGAAAGCATTACAAACTAAGAAATACAAAATTTTGGAGGCGTTTTTCTCTCTAAAACTAGTTTTTTGACCAATCGTTGCTATGTCAGCAATATACTATAGTCATCCGATCATGCCGATGCCGACAAATGTAAAACGTATTTGTGCCAGAAGACTTTGTGCAAAATTTGGTGAAGATAGCTTTCAAAGAGGCGGAGAAGATAGCATGGTAACACACGGACGATTGGACGGACATCAACTCAATACTAACTCTAAGATGCTTCCTACTAAGCGTTACAAATATCTGGGCAATTTATATAACACACTCTGCGAGGGTATAACAAGACGCTTCAGCTCGGTTCTGAGTTCTGTTTTTTTCATAAAGACGGACAGACAGACAGAAATAGCTCTTTCGACTTGGCTGTTAATACTAACTATTACACACCTTTGCACAAGCTACATATACGCTAAGTAACTTTGGTACAGAGTATAATTCCGGTACATTCCTATTAAAGTGCACTTTTTTCGAAGTTCTCAACACAAAGTTGCATACTCGAACTAACAACGTGCAAACAATCGAGCACTTACAGAAAAATCACCAATAAGGCTCAAAAAACGAACAAAAAAGTAAAACATTATCGTAAACAGGGGTTAAACAACTATTGTGAACGAAAACTTTAACTGCCACAGGTAAGATGAATGAATCGATTTACTGCTCATTTCTCAACAGTTTCCAATCGCTCTATCCGCTAATCTTTCAAGTGTTTTTGCAAATCATTGTGCCATTTTCCTAGAAAATATTTACCAATACTAGTAAATATTATTAACCGATTTGTTTCAACCTTATTTGCTTTTGTAATAGCCTGCAGCGTGTGTTTCAATTATGGTTTTTGTTTGCGTTTGACACTTTAATTGTTTCACTAAAACAACACATACGCCCACCATCAATAAATAAATATTAGTTATTAAAAAGCACGCTTCAATTCCAGGGCAAGTGAAGCTTCTGACCGGCTCAAACCAAACTGACACACTTTAAGTTGCAACAGTAAAAGATGCAAACTTGTCAACATAAAGGAATGAAAACTTTTCAAAAACAACTTTTCCGGCAACAGCAAAGTATAAGTGTGCGGAGCGGAGCGTCTTCGTAGTTGGTGGCCTGACAAAAAGCCAGCTGGCAATGGAAAAGTTTTAGTCTCAGTGTCGCATGCCTGGAGGATATGCGAGAACTTTACCAAAAGCTAGTTGACATACTGACATTTGTATCTAAATGCAGACCAGGGCAGATGCCTTACACTGTGAAAGAGATTGCTGTAAATGGATTTGCAGGATTTGTGGCTATGATTCATTAATCTAAAGAGGTGGGCATAATAATTTAACAGAGATTAGGGTCGCAGATTGTTTCGGTTTCTGTTTGGGGCTTTTAAGTATTCAGCGAAAGCTTGTTTGATGGGTTATTCAAATACTTTTCTAATAAAGCCAGAACCATTATTTTCTACCTTTTCAAAGAGTATTTAGGTCAAAACAAGAAAGAAAGTCGGTCAAGCCCGACTATAACATACTCTGTACCAAGAAATTTTGTCTTTTGATCATAACTCGAAAACCGTTCATCCGATCTTCTTCATTCCTTTGGCGGATCGATAAGTTATCCTAATAACTAAATATGTCCAGAAGGAACAAGCCATCTATCTTCAAAACTGTGGGAGATATGACGTTTTTTCTAAATTGCGGGGGCGGGAGGGGGCGTGGCCAAAATTGAAAATAAACTTGATCTGCCTGCAGACATAAGAAGCATATGTCCCATACACGTCAAACCTCTATCTCTTACCATCTCTGAGATCTGTGCGTTCATACGGACAGACAGACGGACAGACGGACATGGCTATATCGACTCGGCTGTTGATGCTGATCAAGAATATATATACTTTATGGGGTCGGAGATGCTTCCTTTTGGATGTTACATACTTTTGCACAAACTTATAATACTCTATGTACCTACGGTACAGAGTATAATTATTAGAAAAACTTTGCAAAAGAATCATTAATTTTGGTATAAAACTTTTAATTTAATCTAGAAAGCGTTAGAATCTTATTTGTAGGCTTATGAATTATCTTTATTATTTTGAAATATACTTAATTAAACTTGAGTGATTGGAAAATATCTGGGCTCTCCTTTAAAAAAATGTAATACATAGCCTAAGCTTTCAGGGGAAATATCCAACCTCTACTCTTGTGTCTAGTTTAAATCGGAATGAGCTTGATAATATGTATTACCCCTACAAATAAGATAAGATTACAAGGTATAAAGATGACCTTTGTAAGATTTTTGAAAGTGGCGCTCCTATTATTCATTTGAATGGGTCAATATTACAACTAACTCCATTTTGAAGCCTACTCACTATCCTTTTTTTTCAATATGTGTTGTTTCGCTGCAGTGTATAAAACATAGTTTTTGTGGGCTGCGAATATGTCAACTTCTGTGCCAACAAAACACAATTTGTGGAACAAAACGGCTTAAAAAAAAAGGTATTTTAGCATCGTACTGTGGACTCGTGATGAAAAATGGTTTTTATTTCGATAGCCTCAAGGCAAATGGCTTTCACTATGGCAAGGTGAGGTATGTATTTGGTGTGACCAATTGGGCATGGTGTATGAGCTGCTACAACCGCGTGAAACCATCACAGGCCAACTCCACCAAACTCAATCGATGCGTTTGAGCCGAGCATTGCAGCAAAAGCGGCCGAAGTTCGAGCAAAGGCTCTACAAGGTAATTTTTTTAAGAACTACCGGCCACATGTTGTGCTGCCGGTCAATATACTGAAATACCCTGAAACGTTGTAGTGGGGAGACCTACCCCACCCGCTGTATTGCCCAGACATTACCCCTTCCCACTACTGTTATATCGATAGCTCACAAAATTCTGGGATTCATCTTTCTACTTTTTTGCTCACTTGCCGAATTTTAGTTTAGTGTATGTTGTTTTCGCCATCAAAAGTGCTTTTGAAATTTTTGTTCTACTGCGTTACGCCTCGCTGGCTATGCTCGAATGTGTTGGAGCGAAACTTTTCTAATTGCACCAAAAGGCACTCTCAAGTGTTGTCCACAAAGGCGAGTGTACGTTCATACAAACAGAGGCATCTAACTTTAATCATACCCAAATGTATTTGAATATATGCATGTGCCACAGGCAGCATGGAAAGAATAAGCGGGTCCTACCAACTGTTACAGAACTGTTAAGACATCAACAACAGCAGCAGCCGACACTTGTCACTGTCGTCTTTTTTGACTTTTGTCTTCTTGCACTGCGTTAGCTTGCCAAATGATTTACTTATGTGTTTGGTGCCAAATAAACTCAGACATTAATCAAAAGAAGTTTCATGGCATTTCAGTTTGCTAGAGTTCAAAGCAGAATTTTCCACATGGCTTCCCGACCACCCATTCACCCAAACATTGTCAGCTCATTTGGTCCATGAACTCATAAAATGCTTTTTAATTGAATTCCCTCCCAAAAGCGTTGATGACCTTGTCCAGCCTTGCATTTAATTTGGTAAATTTAATTGCATATTTATAGCTCGGGTGGAAAATGCTCCAAACATGTGCTAAGCGTTTTTATTAGCCCCACGCTCAGCAGCAAAAAATCGAAGGAAAGAATTGGAAATCATATGTACCTCTATATATAAAAGTGAGCCAAAAACCGAGCCAAAGAACAAACAGGTAATTAAGCAAAAGAAATAAACAAACAATTCGCCAAAAACAATTTGTACACACACAATTTCCACCCAGAATGTGTGCGAGTCAAAATGAACAATTTTTGCAATGTGCAAGACAAAACCTGATTTGCCATAAAATTAAATTAATTCGCGACCAGCGGACCAGCGCAATCCGCCCAAAGATTTGTGCAAATTGTGTACACAATTTACACAACTTGGCAGTATTTGGGCTCGATGGCCTTTTGAGTTATGACAAAAAATTATGGGCAAATAAATCAATTTTTGAAAAATTTCCAATTTGACATTTTAAGTGTGAAAACACAGCAGACAAATCGGGGCGGCTTCGAAACTATTTTTCTTGAAAATAAAACAGGCGCTGGCGTGTTTGCCATTGAATAAAAGTTACATATTAACGTCAAGTGTTTGCTAGCCCTTCTGGGCTAAAAATAAACTGCATTGTCAAGCCTCCAACACAATACCAGCCGTTCAGAATATTTACTGTGCCACACCACAACAAAAGCATTCTAAGCCAGAAAAATGACCAACATTTCTGGTAAACAATTTATAATATAAACAATTTATATGAGACAACTTCCAGAGTTGAGATAACAAACGGAATGTGGGGGGAGGGGAAACGCAAATACAATTGATCACAAAAAACGGGAATCAATATTTTACACTAACATTTGAGAAATTGTTGCTATCTTTACTTAGGGTCGATATGTGTCACATAAACTTGCAGCCTGGCAACCGAACAAAACTCATAGATAGAAGGTTATCAATGTTAATGCATTTTATTGTCATTGTCAAATCGGGGAGGAATTTCGAAAGTTTGCAGAGGCAAAAATTGACAGCCAAGGCAGAGTTTGCCTAAACCACAAATGGTAATTTCTCAATTCTCTATCGGATGTGCATGCCACAAGGTCCACTGCGAGGTTGGCAAAAGCCACATGTATACATGTAAGCTGTGAGCATCAAGGAAAGCTGATTTTAAAAAAGGAAAACGGAGAGGGTAGAGTGACACAAGTAAAGGTGCACTCGAGATAATATCAAACAATACTTAAGCGTTTTACACTATATATCATCTTGTACCACAAGCAAGGCACAACAGCCGAGAATCCAAAACCTTGGGGCACTTCACTATACTCACTACACTAGTACACACTATTGTGTACCTCCAACAACGTGAAAAAACTATACCACAAGTCGAAAAGAGTGGGACAACCTTTCTCATATTAGGGCTAACGCCACTAATATCTGAAAGGATAACTTCTCCTTCTTTCCTCCTCCTTTCTCCCCAACCTAGACCTGAATTTATCGTTCCTTAAAACACTCATGGAAAACTAAGGATGGAAGGCAGGAAGCCCGCCCTCAAGGCACTTGAACCTTTCGAATATATAACTCACTAAACGCCACATATCCCTGAACGCGACTCTATCTGACACTTCAGTATTCGCCTAATATGCCGAAACACTGCCCAAACTGGGCACAACCACCAAGCTAGGATAGGAATGCCTATGGATACTAATTCACTAAATTAAAATGAATTTTCTTTGCAATTTTAGCTGCCCGACTAAGGCTTTAAACAGAGCATTCACCTCTACTCAAACAGTTCTTACATTGACTTTGTGATTTGCTTTTGTGATGATACAACTTAAATAGTTCAACGTAAACACAAACGAGACTTTTGCCCCAATTTAGCTAATGTATTAATGAAATTGTTTTTGTTTTGTGTTTATTTCCGATCCAGCCTTTTTGTAATTAATTTATATTGAATCTAAATATACGTTTGTATTTCACACCAGCATTTTATGCCGAGTGTACGGTTAGCGTACAAAACGATTATTATTATTCGCATTTGAGTGCACCCAACTTGTGATTTGTATCATTTACTTGAATGGATCCATTAAAATTCCAGATATCACTTATAATTTCTTTTTACGGAGGGACAGGCACATGGGGAGTGCAAATGTAAATTAGTCTTATAATTACGTTTAATTAAAAGCAATTAAGAAATGTATTGTTTTGTATGTTTGTCGGTGGCCCACTCTTACACACACACACTCAACGCACACACACACACACATTGCCCACTAATTAGTGAAGCAAACAAATTAAATACTTTGAAAATGTTTTTATTCATTTCTTTTGGCTTCTTTGGCGGTCGCATAAAAATAAAATTTGTGCGAGTTTTTCAATAACGCGCGCGCAGCTCATTTTATTTTATTTGAGTTTAGTTTTTGTTGTTGTTGCTGTTGTTGTTGTTGCTGCAACACATGTTTATTATACTTTGTATAGGCTCTCTCGGAGGGCTTTGAATTTGGCTGCCGCAGCCGCCCGGTTTGTTGTGTTGTTGCTGTTGTTGTTAGGTTGATTAGGCGTCTAGGTTGACACATGGGGGGCACACAGCCAGCCAGCCAGCCAGCCAGTCAGTCAGACAGACACACACACACACACACATACTCTAATCAAGTATACGACACAACACATATGAACTTGCCTGAAATTTCACACAAATGTGCAAATTTAATTAAATTCAAACGAGAAATAAATATAAAAAAAAAGACGCTGCACACATTTGTATAATACTACAATATCTAGTGAGGGTTATTCGCCAAAATTAAATGAAACTGCAAGGGAAATGCCTAAGCAAATAAAACTTGCTGGGAATATGGAGCAATGTTGGAAATATCAACTGGTGGATTATCCACCTCCAACCAGTTTTTGTTGTTTGTAGTATTTTTAAAGGAATTTCCAAAATTTGCTTTTCTTTTTTTGGCTTTTTGCGTTGGGTTTTTGCAGTCTGCAAATATTGAAGAGGACGCCGGTTCTCAAGTAAGGCATTTGGATATAGGGGTTTAAAAAGATAAAGAACCCTCTGCTGTATCATTAAAGAACAGTATCACTGACTTGGTACCTAGTTAAGCAGTTCAATGATCTGGTATCTGCAAAAGATCAGGGTTTTATGTTGTCGTAACTGAAAAACTGTACAAAAAACACAAATTTAATGCATTGTAACTAAGATTTGGGAAACATAAAGCTCATTATACTCTGTACCGTAGGTACATAGAGTATTATAAGTTTGTGCAAAACTATGTAACATCCAGAAGGAAGCATCTCCGACCCCATAAAGTATATATATTCTTGATCAGCATCAACAGCCGAGTCGATATAGCCATGTCCGTCTGTCCGTCCGTCCGTCCGTCCGTCTGTCTGTCTGTCTGTCCGTATGAACGCACAGATCTCAGAGATGGTAAGAGATAGAGGTTTGACATGTATGGGACATATGCTTCTTATGTCTGCAGGCAGATCAAGTTTATTTTCAATTTTGGCCACGCCCCCTCCCGCCCCCGCAATTTAGAAAAAACGTCATATCTCCCACAGTTTTGAAGATAGATGGCTTGTTCCTTCTGGACATATTTAGTTATTAGAATAACTTATCGATCCGCCAAAGGAATGAAGAAGATCGGATGAACGGTTTTCGAGTTATGATCAAAAGACAAAATTTCTTGGTACAGAGTATGTTATAGTCGGGCTTGACCGACTTTCTTTCTTGTTTTTTCTTGTATAAAAGCAAGTCTTAATTACATGAGGCAACAATGTCCTAAAGAGCATATATTGACCCTCTTTATGCTCGTCTTAAGGGTAACATTTTCGTTGTTTTTGGCTAACTTTAATTTTTTTGGCTTTAATCAAACTTTCCTTTACATTTCTACGATTTTTTTCAGCCATGATACATCGTTTTGAATACATAAATAAAACTATTTCCTATATTAAATATAAAAAAATGATAACAAATCTACTAGATGCAATCAAGTTTAGTCTTATTTGTGCTCTTATGACTCATAGAACGCTATATCTTAAAAAAGAAATGCAGATTAGTCATTCTAGATAAGTGGAACATTTCATTAAATTTAAGGTAACCACCACCGCCAATCAATAAGTAAATAATTGATTGACTTTTATTATTTTGCGGCGCCAACCCCTTTTCCAGCTCAACCCAAATGACAATCTTAGAAAATAAAATATATTTGGCAGCAGTATGAAACATAATTTGTCTCATTTGGAGCTTATTAGGTCTTCAATAAACTATTTTACCGACGCTATCACCAAGAGGGACTTTGACTTTGATAATGAGCTAACTTCGTAACGCGGGGGGCACTCCTTAAAGTGGGGCGGTAGATAAGTTATCGCGAAGTAAGTAGTAAAACGCTACTGCTTTTATTTATAAAAGTTGATTTCTTTGATATTATCCAGCATTAATCGAACTTTCTTTGTTTTTAGAATGAAAGAAAAGTAGAATTGAATGAACATATGTACTTACATATACTTGACCTAAACACATATTTGAGAGTATTTATTACTGCAGAAACATTTTCTAAAGACCACAACTAAATGCATAACAATGATTGTGATCTAACCGAAACGAAGTAAAATGTATAATCAATGCTAAGTAAAGTAAACCCGAGCATACAGAATGTGTCGCCCCATATTACTGTTACTGACGAATCATTAAATCGCAAAAAACATGAACAATTTTGTAATAATGCAAAGAGACCTGGCCATTTTTTTCGTGAAATTGTGAGTGGCCCAGACAAAACATATCATGCGCTGGCCAAAAGTTATAACAACTATAAAGAATTATATTACAGGCATGGCAGTAATCAAATAACCAACAAAAAACTGGAACTAATGTTACTAAACAGCTAAAGAAGACCATTAAACATAGGCTAAGAGCACTTACTTTTCAGAAATAAGTTCACTTCAATCTCATCAAAAGATTAAAAAAGAGTTATAGATGACGAGACCAATTTGACAGTAAAGAACACGAGTGGACACCTAAGCACTATAAGCTTCCTAATCTTCCTAAGCTTTACTAAACAAGCTGCTGTCTTGGATCATTTGTTAGTATTTCATTCCGCATACCTAAGTCGTGTCCTTAATGAAATCTTATCAGAACTCGTTTCCAACATTAGCTCTAAATTTTAAATGATACTTAGAGAAAGCATATTTTGATCCATTTGAACATATTTTTACCTATTGTACACCTGATTTGGCATAAGCTTTTACCATGCTTAAAACAAAAGTTTAGACATAAACTTGAATTGAAGTCTATGACCAACATAATGCTTTGCAGAGGAAGTTTGGTTCCGATCTCTAACTTACTTATCAGCTGCCCCACTACAGGCCTTATCAAATAAAGCATTTGATTTTTAGTTTTAATATAGAATTTTAACAGGTTGTGTGGCCATATAGATAAAAAAAAAAGAAAGAAACTGAACAAGAAAAATGAAAAATGTTAAGTGTGGGCGTTAATTTATTAACGCTAAAACAAAATCAGCGAAAACACTTTTATAACTTGATTTATTTAAAAGCCAACATTTTGGCCGTTCATTTGCCGGGCCAGCAGATAAAAATAAACGAAAACTTTGAAATTGTAGATAGAAAGTCATATGCTAAGGTCATTTCATTAAGTTCTTTTGGTTTTTGTTTTGTATAAAAATTATAATCTAAATGGTTTGGGGCATATCTTTCTAAGAAATTTCATTAAGACTGGACAATGGTTGGAGATGGTCAAGTGATACGGAAAGTATGATAAAATTATATAAGTGGGAAACTTATTTAAGAAGTTTTAAAGTTATCGCATTGTAAAGGCTTCACCAAAATTGAAAAATTTTTCACAAATTGTTTTGACTGATTGATTGATAACTATGTTCTGCTCGGACCTTTTTTCAGAGCTCGGGTTCGCCCCGAAATATCCCATTGGTTAAGGTTCGAATATTTAAGGTTCTAGGTTTTTGTGACATGGGTTTAGTTAGAACCTTGGTTCAGCTCTTATGAATTATTCAATAAGCTGGGATTCAAGGTTCCTGAAAAATGAAATGCTATTATGGGTGGTGATTTGAATACTGGCTCTAGATTTTCTTTCAAAATAATGTTTAAAGTCTTTCCGATGAGCGACGTCATTACCAATCAACCCGCAGACTAACTTCAAAGACTCAAAGGACACCAGAAATAGCTAGCAAGGCGACTACTGGTTAGAAGAAGTGTAAATTTAGTCAGATCCAAAAGCAATCCTTTAGGTATCTTCAATTGGCAACTTCCCAGATGGCATATTCTAACCTGCCAAAAACCCTCAGTCTTCTCTTGCATTCTGCTTAACTAAAGTTATTACAACTCGATTCATTTATTACACCAAGTTCCTTAAAAGCGAAGACTTTCAACACCATATTTGGTTCTCTAAATCAGGTGAATGAACCAAACACAATTCACAAAGGCTTCAATTGAAACATTAAACGTGTAAAATACAAATCTTAAACTTATTTACTTCAAGGTAAGTTCCGCTTAAAAAGTAACAAAAAACGTTTTTAAAATACTTTTAATTATAATATACTACCTTATCAGAAACCCCTTCAAAGGCTCACATTTACCGTATATGGAAACCTCTATCCACTATTCAGTACATTCCATCAAAACAATTTTCAAATTAAAAACTAATTTCTCTTCAAGAAATGAATCGAACTCAGTTGGGTAAGTTCTAGAGAAGAGTTTGGCCACTGAACAATCAAATATTCTTCAAAATTCCTTAGCGTTGCTTAAACTCTGCAGCACTCATCAAGTGTCTTTGTTGAATGCATTCAAATTTTTAACCGTCCCTTTTGTTTCGATAAGTGTCTTCGGTTGAGCATCAGATCAGATGTTTCAAAACAAAGGTGCACACAGCCTATGACCTAGCCACACATTAGTTGATGATTTTCTTCAGCTCTGCCATAAGCACTGATTCAGATTCCATTTATATGTTTATATACGAAAAACAATTCCGTATTTTTAAAAATATAGACAAAGCACTATCACGGTTTTTGATTGATTTGCAAGTCCCACTGAAAGTTGATTAAATTCTGATTCAGAAAGCATTAATTAACTTGACATTGACTGTACTGCGCATACTTCAAGTGAGAAAATATATATGAAAATAGTTTGTATATAAAAAAATATTTGAAACTTAAAATGACAAAGTCAAAAAATGAATATACACTTGCATATATGAGTGGCTGCTAAATAAATTTATACGAGACGCTTTTATTTTTTGTATCATTTCTTTCATCACACTCACACACACACACACACACGGGGGCCGCACGATCATCAACACTGACGCAAAGTGTCGCTAGACATTTGCCAAGTTGAAAGCAACATTAATTTCGGTCTTTTTTTATACCTTTGCCAATTTCACAGACAAAAAAAAACTTGATTCAATTTAACACACAACTTTTATGATTGTAACTCAAAATAAATAAAAAATTTAAATTTAGAACACAGAAATCAGACACGATTAGCACTATTTTCCTGTTGTTTATTTTAAGCTCATTTCAACAGTTGCTATTGAACTTGGCAATTAGTTACACTCGATTATATGAAAGTAGGGCGGAACAAAAAACAAGCACTTTTCGCCGGTTGCCTGTGATGACATACCTAATTATATGTTTCCATATATATTTCTTAATTATTTATATCAATATTATGTGCACATGTTTTGAACATTTCACAAACACACTCTAAACACACTGCAAAATAGGCGACGATGGGCGCGAACTTTCACAGCGAACCGCGTCAACGAACCGCACTCGCTTGGGTTCTAATCAGAACTGAGCAACATGAAGCAACACACGACAACGTCCAACAGGCTGACCGACAACATGTCAACTAGCTTGGCAACATGCTGCCGACCTTGCCTGGCAGTGTTGCGAGAGTTAGACCAAGGAAAGAGAGCGAGCGGGAGAGTTTGGTTTTTGTTTTGATTTGATTTGGTTCAGCGAGTGCCGGCTTTAGTCAATGAAATACGCCGCCGCCACCCGACCCCCGCCGACCACAACGGTCAACAGAAGCATTTTTCTTTGTCACACGCGGCGTATGTGTAATATTTGGCTTAGATTTTTCGTCCAAAACTCGTTTCCAATCAAGCAAAACGCTTTGCATTCAAATTTTTCCCCCTCATTTATGGCTTTAGCAATTAATCAATCAATATAATAAATGTTTTCAGACCCATTATTGCGTCCATAAAAGTCTACACACGAAATAAAATCGAAAACGCTTAGGGGATTTTATTCAAAAAGAAATTTGATTAGTTTAATTATACTTTGGTGTGAAATGAAATAAAAAAGAGTTTTTCTAACCGATTGATAACCCATATCTTCGAAAACTTTAAGACTTAAGGGTCTGAACAAACACACTGGTTCACTTGGACATCTTAAACGTATACCTCAAAAGCGAAGTCTTTGCCCGGGTGAAGGTTTTCGAGCATCACAAATCTTTAAGTTTTCTGACCAAAATATATGAAATCTATCTCAAAAATACACCAAACCTTTAATTTCCCCAAGTTGTCAGTGACTTTTGATTTAAATTACGTGTTGCTTTTTGCATTAACT
Organism: Lordiphosa fenestrarum; assembly: GCA_035044985.1. Taxonomy (NCBI): domain Eukaryota; kingdom Metazoa; phylum Arthropoda; class Insecta; order Diptera; family Drosophilidae; genus Lordiphosa; species Lordiphosa fenestrarum. The sequence goes on along the minus strand of JAWNNO010004756.1, from coordinate 158,858 downwards.
GAGCGGACGAGTTCCATTGGCACTTGTTACTATCAGCTTAGCAGGATATTGTCAACATTTGTATCCGTGCCATGTGGACCGAGTGTAAGAAAATATTCGAAATTCTGTTGACAGATCCAGCACTCGCCCCCCAACCCCTAACCCCACAAATACAAACACACGCACCCAGACAAACACAGACACGGACAATGTCAAAGTACTACATACTTTGCAGTTTGTTTGCTGAGTTGTGCAATTTCCGACTGACAACACGACGAGGCGTATACGTAATGAACTGTGATTTAAGATGATAAGGCAAGCGCCTGATGCTTTAATTTGCTTTGCATTAAAGGGCGCCGGGTTAATTATTTAAATATTATTCACAGGACACACAGTCATGTGATTTATGGCTGGATGAAAGTTGGTCTTTTATTATGGCACTCTCAGCATAATAATAATAATGCAAATCAGTGCGAAACAACTGCACACAGTTGAATAAATTGACAGGTTATTATCTTATTAACTAATAAATTTTGTTTTTTGAAATGGATTTGTGGAATGGATTATAATATGGTTGTCGCGAGCCCATTTTGACCTAATTAAGGGATCTTCAGCAAAGGCACCCTTAGGCATATTCCAGTATTTAATTCGATGGAAGTCCTGAAAAAAAATGGCATACAACTCAACCAAATTCCCAGCTTATTTAAAGGTTCACCGCCTCACTCCAGCTTAGGAGCCGATTCGCTTCTTCGCTAGATTCAATCTACATCAACCATGGACTTGAATGAAATGCTGCAACAAGGTTACTTGGATTACATTACATTTTTTCTCATTTATAACTCAATCTTCAAACGGTGGCTCGTTTTAAAGAAGTTTGCCGAAACAGAGATCATTGAGATCATACAAAGGTTATAAATAAATAATGCATACTTATCAGAGCCGCATGCGCTGTTTGCTAACATAATGTTGAAATATTCAAATTAATGTTAAGGCTCTGTGAATTAACATAGATAGAGGTTATTTAACACTAATTCTCCTGAGTAACGCGTATATCGAAGTCGAGCAACCTTGCACGAAGTCTTCTGGCACAAATACGCTGCATATTTGTCGGAACCGGCCGGATCTGATGACCATAACATATGGCTGCCATAGGAAAGATCGGTCGAAAAACTAGTTCTAGTGAGAAAAACTTTTTTGTTTTCAATGCAAACGTCTCCAAACTCCGTATTTACTAGTTTTCTAAGCTTATTCATGATTTTGCCAAGTTTGGTGGAAATCGGAGTTCTATATAGTATAGCTGTCATAGAAAAGTAGGGTTAGAAAAATAGTCTTAGTAAGAAAAACTTGTTTGTCCTCAATGTAAACCAGTTTAAAATTGGCATATATTTATTTTATAAGCTTTCACACAATTCTTCAAAGTTTTGTCAAAATCGGATGACTATAACATATAGCTGCCATAGGAACGATCGGTCGAAAAACTAGTTTTAGTGGGAAAAACGTTTTTGTTTTCAAAGATACCGCCTCCAAACTTTGTATTTCTTAGTTTGCTATGCTTTCCCATGATTCCACTGAGTTTGGACGAAATCGAACATCTATATGGTACAGCTGACATACAAATGTAGAGTCAGAATAGAAGTCTTAGTGAGAAAAACTTGTTTATTTTGTTCATTCATTCATTATTGAAATCTATGGTAAAAACGCCCAGTTAGACATGGTCCGCTTGGAAAAGCCAAAACAACTTCCCACTTACGCAATTCCAACGCTAAAATCTAAAGTCTCTGACCTCTAAAAAACCATTTAAAATGTGTATAGTAAGTCCCACCCCTGGATCAAAATAAAACTTCAACACCAAGCACAAATTAACTAATTGAAGACACAAATGGATTTTGCATACATTTAGTATAACTCAAGAAGAGGACACGTTGATATCCCTAATTGGCAGACATGGTCAAGGTGAGCCTTATGGGTGAAGTGGATGGCGTGCATAATACATTACCCGATCGAAATCAAAACATGTTTACCTTTAGCCGGCCGAAGAGGACGTGGCCCCAGGAAAGGAAAGGACACGGCCATGGCCACTTCAGACAGCGACAACAAGACAGCTGAGCTAAATCAAATTGCTCCTCGTGCCGTTTCTGTGTGCTGTTGCTGTTGTGGGTGCAAAGTCTCGGGTGAATAGCGTGAGAACGCTTTTATTTGTTTGTTTTGGTCTTGAATTTATAATAAGTTCAATTGGGTTGACTTGCAAATATAATGGAAAAGCAGCAATCGACAACGATAGTTGGGAAAGTTCATGCTTTTTTACCAAAACTTGGGAAAATTCTTTGTTTTTCCAGAGCACTTTAAAATTTTCAACAAAATGAAAGCATACTTTTCGGCTTACCATGAGGACAAGCTGTCACCGCACACGCACACATCCACATGCTGCTAATTGTTGTCTACTATAGCGATACATCCCGAGGCTGACACATTTGTTCCCGTTGACTTTGCAGTTTTGTGCTGTTTTGTAATTAAGTCAAGCGCACTAATTAAGCAACATTTCGTAATTACGCTTCATACGACACAACAACTTAAATATGTTTGTCGTGTGCCCAACCAAAAAAGTTAAAGCATTTTCCAGCATGAAAAGGTGAAATTGATTTACTTCAAGTTCAACTGCCATTAAAAATGCAACAACTTTTAATGGTCATATTGGATATAGTCCAACACAAATGGCAAGGACCGGTCTAGGTCGCTCTTAATGGACATTTCATTAAAATGCCATCAAGTAGTTCAGGGAAGGGTTAATGGGAACCCTATAAAAGTAATTCGCATTTGGCAGACCAAAAATCAATGCCCATTTGAATAAATAAATTCACAAATTATGCAATTTTGTTTTCTTTGCCATCTTCGAGTGTCCAGCGAAACCAAAATGGAAGAAGAAATGGCAAAAACAAAAGAAAATTCAATATAAACGCAAATTATTTTTCCTTTCCTTTGGGAATAAATGCCTCCTGCTTGATGAACTTGTTGGACTACCGACCATAATATAATGTATGTCCTGTTTGCGTATTCGGCTGAGTGTGGGAAGCGTCTGGCAGCATTTGTCTCTCAGCAAGATGACCATCATACGAACGGCTCTTTAAAAGTAGTTGCTTGTGCGACTTTGATATTAAACACAATGGAAAGATTTAAGCTGACATTCAAGACAAAATAGTGTAAGGTCCTCAACAAAACCGGCCAATTATTATACTTAATTAATGCCTATATATCAGCAATAGACCTTAAAAAATGTGGACAAATTGACTTTTAGTTAAGTTAATCAATCGAATAGATATTTAACACATGCTGCATTCCTACTTTGAAAGTTTCTTATGGATTTGAATGAGTATCCCTCTAGAATACGGTATTCTTATTACATAAACATAATAATGCAGTAAAATTCTTAAGCCTAAATATCCGAATTTAGATATTTGCAACAATTTTCTAAGAACTTTGGTCTCCGAAAACTAAAAAAAAACGATTTCTTCGTTGGATCCAGAATTAAGAAGATTTTTCATGCAAAAACAAGCATGAAATTGATCAAGACCAACCAACGAAAGTCTATGCTCAGCAAGCATTTCGATCCTACACAGAAAAAAAGATCCAATAAGAAGGGTGTATCTTAAATATCCTTTTAATCATCCAGAGGAGCTGCAAAATCATCCTAATTCGTAATTTTTCATATCCTTTGCATAATTTTTAGCTCCGTTGGATGATTAAAAGGATATTTTAGACGTATCCTTTCCAAATGAGTACCGGAAATCGTCCAATGGATATTTTTAAATATATTTCTCTGTGTACTAACTGAGCGGCCATTGGGTTGTCTCATGGAAGTTTGCGTTGCCAGCGTTGCCACTTCCTAGCTTTTTATTTCGACGCGCCTTCAACTTGACAGGACGGCACCGAACACTAATGGTATGGCTTCCCATCAATCTTTGTGAAGTAAGTACATTTGGAATGTTATAGGTTCGAATGGTATGGTGCAGGTCATATGAGCTTTAATTGAGTGGCATATCCTGTGCGTCAAGATTAAATTTTGAAGTAGATCCTTGGATTGTCAAGTGTTTTTTTTGCTGAATAGGTCATCCCTTAATCTACCTTGTGCTTTTTAAGACACAGAGTCTTTATAAATCGGAGCGTTGGACTAGTTGGAAGGGTACAAGGCGTCTCACAACACATCTCAAATAGTTTCCATAAGGCCAAGTGTATCTCAACTCTTGTCACTTTTCTTTAATAGTCTTAATAATAATGATCTAGCGGTTTAAAGTTGTACTCCTCCATCATTAAAATAGTAGCAAATGTTAAGTAATGGTAGCCAGTAAGAGCATACCCAATGGCAAGCTCTATAAAAACCATAATGATTATATTAGTAGTAATAGCGCATTTTTAAGCCCTGGAGAAAAAAGAAGCGGAAAATATCTTTAAATTCTGTGGCACTCAATATCAACACATATGCCGCACACAACATTCATATACATTTTCTACTCTATGTGGAGATGCCTGGCATTTATGGGGGTAGCATAAACTGCATAGCACGCTTTCAGGCGGCAGCTGCAGCTGAGTGCGCGCCTACATAAGCACAAAATGGCCGTCCATATGCATTTGTCCATGTATATTTGAGTGGACCTCAAAAAAGAGCATGATGGTAAAAGCAGATTTTAAAGATAACCATTTTTTGTTTGCACTTGGTAGAAAAATCACTCATACAACACTTAAGCCTTATTTAAAATTTGTACAGCAAAATCTGTGGTGTATTTTCCCTAATCTGGGGTCGGACAGAGCAGTGACGTTGACAAAACTTCAGTAGCCGCAATAGTATTTGTGTAAGACAGCAGAGAAATGTTATCGATAAGGCAAACACATTCTTCATTGAAACTGTTTACTCTGTTTACTGTGTAGTCAAAGCAAAAAACAAAAGCTTTTGAAAGCTCTCTGTACGTTTTGCCTTAGATCGGGTGTTACGTGTTTTAAATCGATTTTCGTGCAATCGTTACAAAAAACAAATAAAAATAAGAAAAGATGAAGAAAACGAAACCAAATACCGATTAGTGCCTAACGCTGTGTGTGTGTGTGCTTGCGGCTGTCTGAGCCATACGGCAAAAACAAAGTCAACGCTGCAAACAGCGCACATTTGTATTGTTGTTGCCTTCAATTTTGCAGAGGCATAGGAAAGAAACAGAAGAGAGACATATATGTAGTTGTTGTTGAATTTTCGATCTGCGTTTGTTCTATATGCACGCGCCTGAAGCGACTTAACAAATAATCAAAGCCAGTGTTTGTTTCCGCTGTTTTTCTTTCGATAAAAATATCGATAATTTCACCAAGACTGGTCTAGCAGTTAAAGTTGACCGGAGCATGAGCAGCGGTTAAGTTTGTTGCTCCGTTTGCTCCAAACACAGCATGAGACACTTAAATTTGACTAACCTGCAGGTCAGTTTGACTAACCAGAAATTGAGAAAATGGTCCTTAACTGAAAAAACTAAATTAAAAATGATAACGCTGCGTATGACAGATCCAATAAAACTTTTAAGTCTTTTCGAGCCAGGTAAAACTTAATTTATATAATTATGTTAACAATTAAGCTAACACTTAGTAAAGTTCGAGAACTTCTTACTTGGATGTCAGAAATAGGTTAATTTTTGAGCCCAAATCAAATTTCTTGTACCAATAATCATCATATAGAAGCTTGTTCAAAATAAAATGGTCCGGTCTAATTTGTATGTACATATATGTGTGTAAAGCCTGTTGCTCCTTGTTTTGTGATTTTTTTTATTCCATTTCATTCCTTCTTTATTACCGCCATTTTGCTGCGGAAGGTTTTTTTTCTGTTTTTATTTTCATCTCTCTCAACCATGAACCAAACACCATATGCATCCGCAGGCCAAAGGCCATGGCAGCAAACAATTGATGTCCATACGGGCAGTACGACATCAGCAAGGAAGCTGCACAATTTCTGTCCAGTGTCAGTCAATCATATATGGAGCCAAAGACAAAGACATTGATGGACATGGAATGTTAGCTTAAGAATGAAAATTTATCACTCTCTCTCTCTCTCTCTTTTCAAACCAATTTTATGTGAAATAATTTCCCTAATAGGATTTGAGCTGTTAATAAATGTCAAATGAAACAATGCCAACTCACACTGTGAGTTTTCATGGAAGGCTTAGTTAATCAAACAAAGCTGACAAAGGGATGTTTGTCTAGGTTCTAATTAGTTTCAATCTAGCTAGTCCTTTTTCCCCTTATGTGTTGGGTTTAAATTGTGCTAAGCCTCTTAAATGCCACAACGTTTTTTCAACTTAATTGAATCTAACAAAAGATTTAAGCAACTTTTCGGTAGCTTTGCTGGGTCTGCCACCAACTTTCACTTAGTATGCGACAGAGGATGTGTAGGGACGTGCCAGAAGTTGGTTTTTTTGTTTTGACCTACGTGGCGTATGATGAATTTCGTTTCATATTTGCGGTGTAGGTGGGCGCTTATGTTCGTATGGAGAGCTGTGCTGTATTGTTTGTATTTTTTCGTTATTAGATTTTTTGTTAATAAATTGAAGCAAGTTTGCGTGTACGTTTGGTTAAGGGAAATGACTTTGCTCAGGTCGACCACTTTATTTTGGTGTGCGGGAGGCTTAAGTTAAATCCACGCTGACTTTGCTTCTTAATTAGTAGACACTTTGATAACCTAATGCGAGTATGTTATCTCAGAAAATATTGCAGGTTTTTTTTTATATTACTTTGAAAATTCGTTTTCCCTAATGAAAACAATCATGAATTAATCTCTGAATCTCTTTTTTTTCCCAAATTCTGGCTCTTATTATCTTGATATACCAAGTTCAAAGGTCGTTGTCTTGCCTTGGGCTTTTTGTTACACGCATTTCCTGCCATTTGCGTCTGGAGCAATTTTAAGAGCAACCAATTTATTTATTTATGCAATTGTGTGCGTATTTAAGACAAATGTGCGTTTAAATATTTAATTTGTTATGGTTCTCTGCGTTCAAGATTGCCCGAGTGCAAATGAATTTTCCCCAGCCACATTTCAGCATGTTGAGCCACAAAATGTTGAGGCATCATGTTGACATGCGGGCAGCATGTTGCTAAATCCATTTTGTAAACAGAGAGCAGCGCACACCTTGCGCTCTGCTCTCTGGCTTGCACCTCACACAGATTTGTGCGGTCTTATGGACTAGCTTGGCGTATGAGTAATTCGCACTTACCCGTAATTTATGACATTTGCTTCTGGTCCAAACAAACGTCGTCGTCATCGTCAAGTGATAAGCGTTAAAAAGTGTGGAAATTGGTATCTAAGTAGCACCATTTTGGCCCTGAAGAGGTAAATCATTTCATTATCTTTCGAAAAAACATAGTAACACCATTTTTTTTTTTGAACTGTAAAAATAAAATAAAATAAAAACTATAAGTGTCATCTTCAAAACGCAATGGCAAACCGAAATTGGCTTTGCAAATAAAAATTTAGAAAAATGCAAAGTCGGACAGAGAAACATACCAATATATCCCTGAAGAATCGGGGCAGGTGGCACACATAAGCTCAGTTGATAAAGAAATATATTTAATTAAACAATTTTTTATAGAAAACCCGAAAGTTTTTAGTTCAAATTTCTTCTAAATCTTCTAAGGACTTACAAAAACAGGAATCTCAAAAAATATCCCTAAGTATTCGGGAAGCAAACCACTCGAAAATAAGTACTGGTTTGGTTCAGTGGTTTACACAGTTTCTGAACCGCGGGGCTCGGTTCATTACAGGGTTTTCGGAGCTAACTGAACCGCGGTTCATAATGCCACCTTATGAGATATTTTGATTTCTGTCGTAATGTGACTTTTCGCACACATTCGAATTTGAAGTCCTATAAACCATTTGAATATCTTTAAAATCCTTAGAAGTCATTGCAGAAGACTTACAAGATTACATGTAAAATTTGAGTAAATTTTTGGTTCGGTTCAGCATTTCTGAAAGGAAGTCGGTTCGGTTTACCAGCTGGAATAGGCGGATGGGTTCGGTTCAAACCCGGTTCGGTTCAGACATTTCATTAATGGATCGTAAGGCTCCTCTAATAGTGGGTAAAACACTTCCCAGCTGTGTCTACTTCCCATTTTAGAGCATCGCAAAATGGGCACGCTTCGTTTCTGCAGATCTTGTTCATCGCCAGGCGCTTGTTTCGACAGCTCACCGGAAGTGTCCGACTTTTCTTCCGTCTTGCAGCAAATCAATCTACAGGGAAGTACAGAAGATGCCTTTTTACATGTATATATTTAAATATATTTTATTTTTTCATTGCTTTTCAGTTGCTTTCTTATTTATTGCATTCGCATAAATTTTACACAAATTACATAGAGACAGATACATACATACATAAGTATATTAGTTAGAATAGGGTAGAGTGTTCAGTATAACCTTTTGCGTTTTGTTGGGTTTTTGTTGGCCAAATATCAAATGCATCTCCATGAATTCATCTTTGGATTTGGTGAACTTCACTTACATTTTAAATACACGACGAAATGCAGGCAACTTTCTTAAAGTTTATTTAGTATTGAAATTGTATGTTAAACATATGCAATGGCATTTTAGAACTGGCTGACTGACTGACTGACTGACCGATCGATCAAGTGATCGAGTGGTCGATTTGACTGCTGACTTATACAGAAACATAGGCGAGAATTGCTTTGCTTGTTCAATTTACACACATTCAATTGGTAATGATCGAGGGGGGGAGGAGGGTATCAAAAATACTTTACATTAATTAATTTAAATACAAAAATAGTTTCAATTTAATACCATTAACAAAAATACTTCACATTTTTTGGGAAAAAGAATTAATTTACATAGTACATGAATTTTGGGCTTGAAATTAAACCAAATGTTGTTTGTGTGTGTGTGGGGGTGGGGGTGGGGGTGTGAGTGTCTAGACTCTATGCCCAGTCCTTTTTAATTTCAAAAGTCCAATCCCATTTCAGATGTATGTGCTTATCATCATCCGTGAAGACCGAAGAGACAGAGTAAGTGCCACGCGAGACCATGCCAGAGGGTGCCTCCTCGGCGGGCGTCAAATAGAATTGAATTTCCTTTCTGGGCGGATAGGAGCCAACCATATGCGTCATTTTGTCCACTAAACAAGTAAAAAAGCACACAAAAAATGGTTAAACAATGAGGATCATTTCTCCTTTGGGTAATTCTAAGCCAAATCTTACCCACAACTTTTGCAATGCAAATAAAATATCCACAAAAGGTTAAGGCATTTAAACAGACAAGAGCAAATGCTTAACACATTACAATGGTAAAAATGGCAAACGTTATAAATACAATATAAACCACACTAAAGAGACCACAGAGCAAAGCTGTGCCATTGAAGCCACCACTACCACCCATTCTTGGTTAGAAACACGTCTGCTTGTGACTAAATGGGAATAAAAACTAAAATCTAATGGCCCAGAGACCAGCTAAGCCCCGTGTCAAAGGGAAGAACCGCAAGTGCTTGGACTAGTGAGCGTAAATGTTGAGAGAGAAAACAATTTCTCATGCTATGCAGGTGGTTTTTAATTGGCCCCTTCCTTTACTAATCTTAACTCCCCTCACACTTACCGGGTACACCCATGCGATAGGTTTTCTGCACATACTTAAGGCCATGGACAATTTCACGTTGCACAATAAAATCAATGCGCACCTTGTATTGAACACCTTCCTTAATCACAAAGAGCTGAAATTGGCATAAAAAGAAGTTTAAATATTTAGTAAAAATTCATATAGATCTTATTTATATATAAAATGTTCCTTATTTTTATCAGGGCTGCAGATTAATGCAAGCATCTATAAAAATGTTCAGAATTACCATTAGAATCCCTACACAAATAAGCCTCTGTTTTTTAAGATTCTTTTCTCCAAAGCTTATTGAATTATTCATAAAATAAGAGCTTAACATTACTGTAAAAACACTTTTGGTACGTAAATCGACGCAATTTCCTTACAGTTTATTTCGTATTTAGGTCGATTACAATATAAACTTGTATTAAGCATGGGCTGAATCAAGGTTCGAACCAAAACCGTGGCCCAAAAACCTTGAACCTCAAAATTCTGAACCTGAACCATTGTTAAATTTTGGTTCGAACACGCGAGCCGGAGCTCCCAAAATATTTTTCGGTTTGCAGCCCTGATTTTTATATAGTTTTCAGCTTGAGAAAAGATTCACCTTTCGTACTTTTATTGAGAAGGTGTAAAATGGCATTAATACAATCGAATCATCGATTTTTCGTGCGAAAATGCATCGAACCATAACTTGTACGGAACATAGAGCACCTTTTCCGAACCGAAATAAGGTGGAATATTGTGAAAATCGAAAACGAAAATTCAACTGTCATAGGAGATACGGTGAATCCACCATTGAATATTATCCTGGTATTGCTTAATATAAGAATTAACCAGAGATGCAAGCTTCTTCTGAACCGATCCAATCCATTAATTACAGCTGTTTCACCTCAATCCAACATTACCCAGGATCAAGGCCATCATAGTGAAATCATAGACTATTCAAATCATCTCTAAGAATACAATTTCGCAATTGTTGAAGTCACATATCCACTTAAGAAGTCATAATATTTCAAATACTGCAGTAAAAGTTTGAGGAAAAGAAACTTAAAGAGGTATGAGAAGGCTTTCTATGACGTTCAGTATTTTAAGGATTAGGATTTCGGACTAGACCAAATAAAGTTGATTCACACAAGAACTTCGACATAAATACTTATAAAAACCAACGGACCCAACTTTATGTTACATCAAATAGAATCGGGTACCCAGATTTGTGGTTTTACAAGCTTCCGAAATACTTATTTGTAACACCAAACCACTTTCCAACACTACAAGAAGAGCGATCTGGTATCTGGGAAAGACCCGGGCAGTCAGATATATGAACCAAAGTAGCACTGGGTAAGTGTAAGCTGACAGACGGTTTTAAAACAAGTTGATGTAAGCCAGTTGACTTTACTTTTAGTTTAGTTAGGTCAATCTAATCTGAAAATAAAGATTCTACTACTAATACTCAAGGAAGGGCTTTAGAAGTTGAGATAAGGCTGAGTTAGGGTCGAGCCAAAAACAGAAATGAGTTCTAAAACACTTTGCAGGCTGTCTTAACTTGAAAAGGTTGCAAAAACTATCTTTTCGCGCAGATTTAGTGGCAAATGGAGCCTTAATGATACAAATTTGGAATTTTGCGTGAAATTAATCACAATCCCTGCTCAGAAATGCGATGTTAATAACTTTTCGGACTGCCTCCTCTTGCAAAGTCCGGCAAATAATGGCTTTTCAAACAGTTCTAAGCGAAATACGAAAAGTATCATCAGAATCCAAGAACATAAATTGCGTTTTTGACATTTTTCGGTCGAAACCAAGGTTCAGTGGGCTTAAAAAAAAAGGAATTAAACCGAAACTGCGGTTCGAAAGCTCTGTGAACCTTTTTTTCGATCGTTTTTCATCGCTGTTATTTACAGCAGAGCAAGGGGAGCAAAAGCTTGCCCACTACTGATTTAAATACATTTAAGAACAATCTTTTTAGCATTATTTCAATGGAAAAGTCGAGAATTAAGGCAAAAGGTATTCTAAACAGTTCAGATATTACCAACTTTTCTCTTTATTGTTAGACTGAGCTTTGTTAAACCATAAACATATAAACATAATAGTTACCTGCTTTTTCAGCTGACTAGTATCGCCGCTCAAATCCAATTCCATGTCATCCCGTCCCTCTACCACAAGGGCCAACTTTTTCAAAATCACTTTACGAGCATCATTGGGTTCTGTTAATCGATTTATCAAAGTACAAAAATATATTAACATTCGCTTGCTCCTCCTGGTAGGCAAATCTACTTACCCACTACAATCTTTTCAGTTTGTGCCGCGCCCAGCAGGGCCTCTTTGTAACGTCTCAAGCTCTCATCCTCTTGATCGGCGGCCATGATCTCTTCGATGGTCTTTTCAGGTGGTGCCTGATAATTGGCGTCATGCACATCCTCATCATGATGTTCGGTATGATGTTGCGTCTCGGTTTCGGCCATCGTTCAGGTGTTGGGTGTTGGATCTATCAAATTGAGCAATGTTTATTTCATCAATTAAATTGAATAAAATTGGTATATGCGCAGTGTTTAATTGAGTTGAGATTTTTGGTTGCTTTCGACATTTAAAATTTGTTGATTTTTAGCTGGAATGCAACAACACAACATGTGGGTCATAGGCATATTTTTAGTAGTGCTGACTAACATACGATAATGATGTTGTGAATAAAAATGTATGTATGGAATGCATAATACATATATGTTTTATCTTTTCTTGGTTTTTTTTCTTAGAAAATTCTCACAATATCGTAATAAGCAAGAAGTGGGTATTAAACCGAAATGAATTTCTCTGTACTGACACATTAGATCAGCGATCAAAGGGAATCTTGGGATAACAAGTATTCCTTGACCGACGCCTGAATTCACTTTAGAAATCATAATACAGAAAAAGGAACAGACCTATCCATAAAATGTATAATAAATTAGGTATGAACCACTGAACCGAATGGAAACCGCGGTTCGGTTGGCTCCAAAAACCATGCAACGAACGGAGACACAGGTTCGAAAATAGGTTCCTCATTGATCAGTGTTTTGTTTGGACATTAAAAACCTATCGATATACAATTAAGGCTGTAGGTAGCAGTATCAGTTGAAAGGAGCTTACTATTTCCTCGATACAAGCACTTTTGTCATAATACGGCAAGTCATGATACCGTAACCACTGAAGTTTAGCAGAGATATCAGCGAAAATGCATGATTTATCAGGGATCATCTTAAACTTTACATTAATCCCATTTTGAAACTATTTTGTCAATAGCATTCTCGAAATTTCAAAATTCGTGAATCCTCTGCCATTTGCTTCGCCTTCTTTTTTGGAATTCCAGTGGTTTTTTCAATTTGTAAACAAATTATGGTTACCGTGAAAAAAACAAGCACATGCTTTTGAATATTTGATTTTAGGTAGGAATACTTAAAGACTGTTGACTTCAAAGACTATAATCCGGGTTAAGAGGAACCTCTCAAATATATAAACTTCACAACTATCACTATCACAACTTCAAGGGTAGGCAATATCTTGTTTCCCCCAATTGTTTTTATCACTTTATTAATGCTTTTTTATCAATATCAATAACCAAATTTAGTTCATACGTATAAATCTGTTTCGCTCAAGGGGTTAACGTTGTGTTACATTTGCTTTCACTACAACAAAATGTTATTGATTAAATTCCAATTATTAACGCATTGATGGCCAGATGGGTGGACAGGCACAGGCACAGGCCGACCCAACCAAATGTGGACCCACTAAAGCAGATAAGGCCACAAAATAAAACAAAACCCCTGCTCTTTATCGTACAAGAGAGAAAGGGAGGAAGCGAAGAGAGGGAGAGAGTGAGGAGATCGTCATTGAATAATATTGACCAGAATGGGAATGGGCAACAATAGAGCCCTCCCCCCTGCCAGCCCGTTTCCACACAATACCGCTTGTGTAGTTGTTTTTTTTTATTATCTGGTTTTTGTGTTGTTTTTTCTCTGTTTTTCATTATCTAAATACACGTCGCCTGGCCTTATGCCCATATTTTCAATTATAACTTTTCTCGCTATTTTCCCTGTTTAGGATTTTACCTAAAATGTTATTACTAACAGGCGAGAAAATAAATAAAAATGTATTTTTGAACAATTTCGACCGAATTTTTGAACAACTTTTTGCCAACAAAAATGTTTGGTATTCCACGAAACACATTTACAAAAAAAACAAAAGAATTAATTAAGTGTGAATGCAAAATGGGCAGACCAAAGGTAAAAGTTAAGAAAACCTAGGCAGGGAGAGGGAGCGAGAGAGAGCGAGATAGTGACCCCCCGCCAAAGTGATGGTATGGGGATAATTCAAGGAATGAAGCGATGTTTGATAAAGAAATATGCACGGCACGAAAAAATGAATCACACACACACACACACAAGCAAGCGCTTACTGGGACCGCCGGTAAATGAATCGTTCTGCCTGTTTTTTTTTATTCTTGCTTATTTCGGCTGCCGCCACATTTTTGAGGAGTGGCGCAGCTGGCATTTGTTTAAGCTTTTAGTTTAAGGCTCAAAGCATAGACCAAGAGGAAGTGGAGACAGTTCGTATGTGTGTGTGTGTAAAGAAGAGTGAGGAAGTTGAAAGTGCGCGCACTTACCTTTCAATGGGGTAAATTTTGTATCTTTTTATGCACAACAACAACTATAGTTGGTTATAAACTGTTTAATATTTCAAACAAAGCGGAAAACAACGAAAAACACGCAGCGGAACAGGCAAAGAACTAAAGCAGTGTGGCCGTAGGCACTAAACGATAAAAAATGCATGTGTGCGTCATTCTGTTAGAGATGGCACCAAAGAGCTATTGATCTGATTAGTCAACTAATCGCTGTGCCTGTGAATGGCCAAGACTTTGTGAGTTTTGAAATTAAAGTAATGGAACTTGTAATAAACCTAAACAACTTTGATTAATAATGCAAATTCGGATATCGATGTCTGTACGACCGTTCACATTGTGTTTCAAATTGATTCCTTTGTAGGAAGCTAAATGGGTCTGGAAACGTCAATATATAGAGTTAAATTTATAATTTTTATATTTAAAAAGGCTGGTTTCTCGGATGAGACTAAAATTTAATTCGGCAGTTATTCTTTCAAATCAAAATTGAAAAGGCTTTCGAATCATTCACCGTGACTTAAGCGAAAATCACGGTATTCGACCATCTCTCATTTTCATGTGTCAGACCTGACCTCGTTGAGCAGTCTGGCAACGCCAGCTAAGCAGCTGTTTATTACTTCATCACTAGTTCTGACATTTTTTGGACTTAACCATGCAATCACAATACTTAAATCAGTTGCACACAGCCGACAAACTGTCCGAAGAGCCTTGGCCAGAGGATGCTACCCTGTATCAGGTAACGTTGGAGCACACCACCGATATACAAATCTTATACCACTCTTTCAGCCCTATGAGGCGGAACAAATCCTCCTGCCGGAAAACGCCAGTTGTCTGGCCGTCAAGGCTTACCTGAAGATGTGCAATTTGCCCTTTGGCGTGCGTAGTTGTGCCAATGCCGAGCATATGTCCCCCGGAGGCCGGATGACCAAGCTGCCTTTTATACGCGCGGGTGCGTTTATTTTCGCTGAATTCGAGCCAATTGTCAACTTTGTTGAGCAAAAGGATTTGGCCATAGGCACGTGGCAGGATGAGGATGAGAAGGCCGATATGCGCACCTATGTGTCACTTTCGGAGAACATATTCACCATGGCCGAGCTGTACATCAGTTTCAAGAATGAGCGCGTCTACAAAGAGGTTACCGCTCCTCGCAATGGCGTGGTATTTCCCTGGCCCCTCAGCATGATGCAAAACCATGCAAAGCGTCGCAATGCCTTGCGTCTGCTTAAAGTATATCAATGGGATGACTTGAATATTGATAATGTCATTGAAAAGGTGGCCAAATGTTGCGAAACGCTGGAATATAAACTGAAAGAGTCACCGGATACGCCATTCTTTTATGGCGATCAACCCTGCGAACTGGATGCCATTGCATTTGGACATCTGTTTAGTATATTGACAACGACGCTGCCCAACATGGCATTGGCACAGACGGTGCAAAAGTTTAAGCATTTGGTGGAATTCTGTCGATTTATCGATGATAGATACTTTCAGAGCAAACCCAAGAAGATGAGGGATTAGTTTTATCACAAATATTTTATATATTTATGTAAATTGTAAAAAGTCTAAAGAAAATATGTATGCAAAAGTTGTTTTGAAGAATCACCATAGGTTTTTTTAATTGGTATTTAAAATCTTTTCTGAGATAGTAAGCAGGATTCTTTGGGTGAACAGCCGCTCGCGGGAGTTGTCTCTTAAGAGCCGCGAACTAACAGCGATTCCGATCCATCATAGTATTTGTTGGCTACTTGCTGTCTCCTCATATTCAAGAAGTCATGAGGGCATATTTTATATATACGATGGCCAGGTGAGCTAGGTGCGGCGCGCCGTTGGGAAATTCGATACGCAGATGTGTCGGTCAGATACATTGTCGCTCTCCGTAGTACTTCTTTGGACTATATTGCCATTGCTGGCATAAACAAAGGACAAAGCTTTAATAGCAATCTGACTGTCTTTAAGAATATTCTCCTTAAAGTTTTAACCATAGATCTCCACCTGAAAAACGCCACACCAGCTTGGTAGATGGAATAAGAGAGGGTGTTGCTATCTCCTCAGAGAAGATACTCGCTCCTGTGTTGACGCAGAATGTAATCACGTAATCTATAGTGGAGGCTTCTGGCTATCAGTCCTCTCTTACTCGGGGAATAATGATTTGAAATTGTCAATCCAATTCTTTAAGCTACTGTCAGTAGGATGTTGCCGTGACCTTCACCTAGTACTACTGGAAGTTTTTGCTTCAGCCCTCTTGAGTAAAAAGTCTAATAGATGCAGGATTAGCATTGCGCCCTGGGATTCTGCCTACAAGGGCAAACGGGAGGAGGTTTTGGAGGTTGTTTGGGAGTTAAGCGAAAATAAATTAGTGTGAGTAAATGTTCAAACACCAATTTGCCATATGTTTTTCAATTTTTTTATTTTTTCCAATATGTTTTTTTAAAGTTTTTTTTTTTACTTTTTCTTTGTTGCCTTTTGCATTTGTTGTATTGTGTATTTTTTTCCTCCTCTTTTTGCTGTGAATTACATGTTCTTCTTCTCGTTTCTCTTTTGCTTTGCTCTGATATTTGTTACACAATTTCTGGGACTTTGTTGTAAATAAAAATTAATATTAATAATTAAAAAGATGGCAAAACGCACAACAAAACGAACAACATTGGTGTGAAATTGTAAAAATTATTAATTGTGTGTACAAATTTTAAGAGTTTTTTGTTCCTTATTTTATAATTTGGTTTACTCTGTTAATTAATCATTTTTTTTATGTTTTTGCTTTGATAAATACAATTTGAATTTTCTGCAGATCGATTGACGTTGGAGGAGCGGAGAAGTTGTTTTGAATTTAAAAACCGTAGATTCTTGTAGTTGCTGTTAGTGTTTTGTTGCTTGCTTTCGCCCTACACAATTTTTGGAAATAAAACCAAAAAGCAAACAAAACGAAAAACGCGACGCGACGGCGACAGTTGCTGTTGTTGGCTGCTGCTGCGACTGCTTCTAGCGATGGTTGCCGCTGCTGCTGCTGCTGATGCTAATTGAGCTATTTATGCCGTGCTTTCTGTCGTGGTATTTTGCAGCTCTTGGGCGCCATTCTAAGGAGTTTGGTAGGTAATTGTTGATGTTTAAAAATAACATGGGACAAAATCATAAACAAAATCAATGAATGTTATTTTGTCAGTATTACATTAAATGTGTGTGTGTGTTACATGTATTAAAAGGTAAGAAAGTTTCTGGTTGTTGCTGTTGTTGTTGTTGTTAGACCCAAAGCCTCTTAAGTTAAGTGTGTTCACGCGGCCTGTGTATGTGAGTTGTTGTTGTCGTTGTTGTTGTTGGGAGTGGGTGAGTGGGGTAGTGATGTTAGTGGTTAATTATGAATGCCTTTTTAATGCATTTTAGTTAGTTATTTTTAGTTGCCGCCACCGAAAGCCAACTTATTGTTGTTGCTGCCATGCCGATAGTTGTTGTTATTGTTGGATGTTATCGTAGTTTTGCTTTGGCTTTCATTGTTTTTAGTTTCTTGTTGTTGTTCTGATTTCTTTTTTAGTTCATTACCTGCTGTGGCGGCTGCTCCAAACCACCACCAGGGCCATTTGGTTTCCGATTCTGACGACGCGGACGCTGCTGCTGTTGTTGTTGTTGCTGACGCGGCGGTCCTTGACCTTGAACTGTGGGAATGGGGGGAAAATATGTAATGAAGTAGGAAAATTGTGATTTGTAGAAAGGCTAAAGAGGACTGGAAAGCTGTCAACTTGTATGGCAAGAACAAGAAATTTCAAAAATTAACCCATCGCCCTCATATTATAGGAACTATAGATATCTAGAAAGCGTATTTTCTTAATATTCGATTTTAAGAGATTCCCCAGAGATTCCGGGTCGGTTCTTGTCACCGACAAGTCTGTAAATTTAGGAAATTGAAATAGAAAACTTGACTATACTTGAATCATTCTAGCCTTGTAGAAATTGCCCAAGTACGACAGCAATCTGTCGGAATTTTGTACATCTTTGGATTTGCCCACCTCTTTTTTGATTATTCTTGCATTCTTTCCTGTGATTCTTACGACTTTCATACAAAAAGTAAACTACTAAACCAAACCAAAACCGCAGTTTGGCTTCATTTAAAAAGCATATTTTAAGTCGAACCGATGGTTTAAGATCTTCATGAACCACTGAACCGAACCAGTCCAAATTCCCCATCGGTTTGCTGGCCAATTTTAAATATTATTGTTCTTACAAAACAGGTACACATTTTGTTTCTCTATTCATTGGAAGGAGTCAGAGATTCCTAAAAATCTGCCTAGTCCACTTTCCTTTAGGTGGATAAACTTACAATTTACTCACTTATGTGGAAGATAAGACCATCTAGATGCTGAAAGATGTGAAATCGGCTCTTGAAGGACTGTTCTAAGACTGGACATGAGCCACAGTCCCTAAACAAAAGAACATTCTAATCAACAAAGAGACATTTGTATACGTAACTGGCTGCAGTGAGAATTCTAATATCTTATTCTTCATTGATTTCAAATCATTTTCATAGTTGCATTCTTTCCACTCCCCTTTTTACTTGCCCACTTGCTATTTGCTGGAATACTCACTGTACTCACCGCCATCGCGGCGCGGTGGTGGTGGTCCATTGTTGTAATTGCGTCGGAAGAAACGTCTCTGAGGGCCACCCGGACCGCCAGGTCCGCGACGTTGTCCACCATCGCCTCGCTGTACAGCATCGGGATTCTGATCATGTAGCTGGCCAGATTCAACACTGCCATCACCACCGCCGAGGCCACGTCGCTGTTGACGCGGATAGTAATTGTTGTAGCGACGAGGGCCACCACCAGGTGGTCCGCCGGGACCGCCGCGAGGACCACCGCGTGGACCACCGGGAGGACCGCCAGCTCCTCGACGATAATTTTGACGCGGCTGACGTGGACCTCCTTGCAGTTGCTGCTCGAGTGGCTGCTGCTGCTGTTGGGAAGGAGACTGCTCCAACTGGTCTTGGGGCTGCTCATCGCCTTCGTCACCCTCGCCCGGCTGCTTGCGACGATTCTTCTTCAACCAGGGTCGGAAACTGCGACGCTTGTCGGCGGCAAATTGGCTTCCCCGCACCGGTTCACCCGAGGGTCCAGTCACATTGGCCGCCTCGTTACCCTTCTCGCCAATGACGACATCAAACTCAACGACCTCACCATCGCCCACCGAGCGTACCGCCTTTTTGGGATTGTTGCGCGCGATGGCGCTCTGGTGCACGAAGACGTCCTCTTTGGTGTCGTTGCGATTGATGAAGCCGTAGCCGCTCTTTACATTGAACCATTTAACGGTGCCGGTGACTTTGGTGGCTGCAACGAACAACAACAACAATGCATCGTGAGAAAGCCATTAAACAATAAGCAATTATAAACCAACTAGAGATGTGCGTGAGTCGTGAACAACTGGTATACCCAAAATTGTTCACAATCCGTTTTGATTGTCAGTATAATCAGCTGGCTAGATTAATCTCGAAAATGTTTGGAATTGTGCTTGGAACGTGACAATAACTGTGTCATCTCTAGTGTATACAAATAAATGTATCAAAACAATGAACACGCACCACTGCCGAGCTCCCTCTCTTTCACACCCACTAACTGAGAATGCGCACACATACCATAGAGAATTTGGGTTGAACGGGGGCGGGTGGGAGAGCGACAACGATTTCAGCAGCGCCGGTAAAAAGCAGAAATTTTCATTTTCGTTTCTTTTGCGGCCGCTTTTCATGCGGCATAGCCGGCATACAAAATGGCGTCCGCGTATATTTTAAGACACACTCTCTCACACAACATACACACACGCACATTTTCATTCCTGTTCAATGCGGCTATTTTGGGTGCTGGGCCGCCGCCGTCGCCATGTGTTTGCATATGAATGAAATTTGCTTACCGATAATCTCCTTTGGTGGCGGCGCTGGTTTGCCCTGCGCCTGTTCACCCTCATCCAGCTGCTGCAGCTCCTCCTCTTCCTGGACTAACTGCTGCTGGTCAATGGATTTCTCAGAATCTGCCATCTTCTTTGCACACCACACACACGCGCTTCCAAAAATAAAAAGCCAGAAAAATAAAGGTTGTTCCTTGCTTCTATTTTCTCCGCTTCTTCGTCGACGACTTGGCGGTGCCGCAACTTTGTTTTTCTACGTCTTGTTGTTTTTGGAGGGGGTGTAGGGTTTTGGGTAGTTGTTGTTATTTACGGCGCTTGATGTTGGTGGCACTCCACTACCACTTATGATGTTGTTATTGAGTGTGATCTTAAACACTCGCCACTCACTCGCAGGGTTTTCTTTGCCTAAGCGATTCAGGAAGTGAAACATGACAGCTAACCACAGGGTTGCTTTAAACCAGCTAACCGATAGTCGACTAAAACTAGCTACTGCTAAACAAAGCGATAACGATAGATATGCTATCGATAGCGAATTAGAATTAGAGGGCGCGCTGCGCCAAAACTTTTAAATTGATGACCAGAACAAGTTTTATACATCATATTTTTATTTCTTTTAAGTTCATCAAGAGGTATAAAAATGAACAACCTCATAAATACGTTAAAATCTCAGGAGGGGCGCTACCCCCCAGTTGAGCTGCGGAATTGTAGAATCGTTTTTCTTTCGCTTTATTTCAACTCCTAAAGCACTAAATCTACTCGGGAAGTCAAATTTAAAGTTACTTTCATGCCGAAACCATGTCAAAAATTTCCATCTGTTCAAAGATCGCCCTTTTTATTTTTTTATTTATTAATATGAGAAAATATATTTCTTAGGTTTTTGTTCATCTGGAAAATATCAAGCTTAATCAGCGACCCTATAGTAGCTTTTCACTGGTCTTAAGATCATATGCATGGATTTCAAATCAGCAAAATCAATCAAATCGGTATCATACCAGTCAAACATCTCTTTTTCCTTTGTATATGTTCCAAAAAGATTTCTAAAAAAGATAAATATTCATCAGATTATACAAATATTTTGCATTCAAATAATACATACACTCCTGTGCACCAAGAGTACCACCAGGCTCCATATTCTTCCGCGCAGTTAAATCCATCACTTTCATAATTATTTTGATCATAGGTGGAAAAGTTTTTATGCCACATCATAGATATCCAATCCTTATCACGCATTTCGCCTTTACTAAGACCCAAGTCCGTTACCATATATTTTTCACTTTCGCTGGCTATTTTAAAGTTGGTGTAAGAGGAAAACAAAGTTTTCCCATTCTTAAAGCCTGCCCTCCGCTCGTTATAGACCGTATGCAGGCCGACTTCATACTGCTGGGAGCTGGTCAGAAGGTGCAACTTTTCTAGGCCGAAAAAGAACTCTCCACTTAAATCACCAAATCCTTGATGATATTCGGTCCAATTTCTATGAAAATCTAGCGAGAAATCGTAACGTCTTTGGAACACAATCCAGCCGGGGCCAGCCGAGGACAAGTTGCCACTACAAAGGACCGGCACCACACCCAGTTGGGGTATGTGAATTTTGTGAATGCCCGTGGAATGAAAAGGAGTACAGCACTTGGCTGTGGCTTGACAAAGATCCAGCGTTTCTTTCACAGAGGACAATTTGCCTTGCATTTCGCTCAACTTTTGCTCTATGTCGGCTTTAGTGCGGGGTATAAATTCCGTATACTCTTCCACTTTGTGAGAGTTATCTAGCATTTGCTTCTTTAGAAGTTGTATGTCTTTTAGTTGCTCTTGAATGGTGGTAAAGGTGCTGTACATTTTCATAAGATTTTCTAATCGAGCTTTATTGTGTAATCTATCCAACAGTTCCACAAGTTGAGCCAAATTCGTTGATACTTCCGTGACATTTTGTAGTTCTGTGAGAAAGTGTCTTAAGTTTTGGGAAAAGTGAACTGCACATGGAATCTGATAAAATTAAACTTAATTTGGGTTTGGTTTAAATAGTTTTATTATGCTTACACGACTATTTTGTTCCTCTGCCGTTGCGATTTGAAGTAGAAACAGGGTTGAGGCGAGAAAAGCCAAAGAAATGAGTTTCATTTTTTGTATGCTTATCGCACGACGAATGAAACAATTCTGAACTAAAACTTAACATGGCTCTGAGATCCTAAGGGAGCATATAATTTCTGGCACACTCTCAGCTCCGTCACCCAAAATAAACTTGCAAAAGATAAGCATAAAATGTTTTGAAGAAATTCGCCCTTCGCTTTGCTCAAGTCTGTTGATAATATTACTATGTGGCCTTGGCTTGGTCACACCAAGAACGGTTTGGAACCCACACGAAACTACACTAAGAAAAAAAAGGCTACCGCCGTTTTATACTTGAAACTTCAAGTATGATTCGTTCTTGGGTGTACTTAAATTGAGTACAAAACAATATAAGCTTGAAATTTGATTGGTAATATTATTCAAATGAGAACAAACCTTCTTGAATCAAGAACTTTGTGTACTCCCAGTAAGATCAACAGTTTTAGTAAAGCGAGTTCTTAGTTAAAGTACAAAATATGTTAGATTGAGTACAAAAAAGAGTCATAATTCTAGCCCCACGAAGTGCGCAACAGAAAATACGAATTATTTTTTAGCGAGTCTGTCCTAAAATTTCCCAACTGGCTCTAACACTTTTGTCATGGAGTAAACTACAGTAGCTCTAACTTGCTCTTTGGTTATGGGATTTGGATATTTCTTTGGTTCAATACTGAGTGGCAATAGCATCAGTATGGGCTTAAACCAAGAACATTTTGTACTTGTTTGAAATACTCTTTTTTTTTCTTTCTAGAATGTTTTTGGGCTGGCATTAGAAATTACTGGACTTTAAGAACAAACGTGACTTGAGACCATTATAAGCTAAAAGTTTGATTAAAAATATATTAAAATAGTTCAAGTCAGTTTAAAATTGAAACCGTTTGTACGTAATTCAAGCCCAAAGTTCTTTGTTTTTTTCTGAGTGTAGCTTTGTTTCCATTTTGGTCGGAATTCCAGAGGTTTCAACACCCAAACTTAATGATGCAGCTTACTCAATATTTGAAAGTTTTATATGATAAGAGATTAGTTGACCCGGAGCAAGTCCTCGCACATGTTTCCCTTCATAACTTGCCTAGCTTGAAGCGTTCCCCCACTCCTGCCTCTACTGTTGGTTTTCTTAATTGAACACACGCCATCCTAATTGGCATCCACCAGGGACTTATTCAATTTCAAAACAGGCCCTTACACTTATTCTGAAGGCACAAAGCCTCAGTTGGAATTTTGCATCATGTGGTGTCTGTTGGTTTGGCTGGTAGTTAGCCTACTTGATCACTCCTCATCCTCGCTAGTCAACATTACCTGTCACATAGCTCTAAGGCAGGCCACTCAAATTACTATTATCTATCGCTGTGTCAGTTGTGTGGCCTCCAGTTCCCCTGAATTCCTGGAACAGGAACTCCAGCTGCATCAGTGTGTGGGCCAAGAGCTACCCATGCTGACGCGCAGCATAGAAGCCTTTGAAATGGAGCCATTACGTCATACAGACAGCATGAATATATTTCACATACCGACAGGATCGCATGGAGAGCCACTGGTGCGTCGTATTTTGGATATGCTGAATCCCCGACAGCCACGCAAACATTTACAAAAATATTTATTCATGTGGCCCGAGGCCAGTGAGCCACAGTTGCAGCAACTGTTTGAAGGTTGCTGGGCTAAGCAAATGATCTTTGGTCTGGCCATTACCCAAGTCGAAGGAGGCATCTTTGACTTCAATCCCTTTGGCTTAGGTGGTACTCTGCAGTTGATAAAGCACCAGCAAATGCCTTTCTTTCGGGATAAGATGTTGAACTTGCAAGGCTACCAGTTGCGATTTTCCATGTTCAGTGATCCACTGTTGGCTGTGCCCGTTAATCCAGTGGCCCAGGCGGGTTTCAAGGCGGTGGATGGCTCAGCCGTACGTGTGTTGGCTGAGATGTTGAACGCCACCGCTTTGTATGTGTCACCCGAGGATAATCAATCCTATGGACGTTGTCTGCCCGATGGTAACTTTTCTGGTGTGGTCAAGGATTTGATTAGTGGCAAAACGCATTTTGGGGGCAATTCACGATTTATTCTGGACTGCATGTATCCGCATCTGGAGTTCCTGTATCCCTATACCCGTAGAATTCTCTATTTGGTGGTACCGGCAGCTGGCTTACAGCCGGAGTATTTGATATTTGTGCGTGCCTTTCATCCAGCTGTGTGGTATTTGCTTGGAGCTAACTTTCTGCTGGTTTTTGGGCTTTTCTGGCTGCTGCAGCATTTTCTGGAGAAGATTCCGCGACGGGATGTGAAACTGCACTCCTTTAAATGGTATGAGATCTTTGAGATATTTGCCAAAACTCATGTGGGTGAGCCTGTGTCCAGATTAGCAAGGATTAGTTCCATGCGTGCTTTTCTTATGGCTTGGATAATGTTTAGTTATGTGGTGACGACCATTTACTTTGCCCAATTGGAGAGCGGTTTTGTACAGCCCAGTTATGAGGCACAGTTGGACACTTTGGAAGGCTTGCCACGTCTGCAGATACGAGTCTATGCGATTGTCACCATGTTCGATGCGGTTAGGCCAACGCTTTCAGATGAGCACTACAAGATACTCACCTCGAGGAGCAGGCAATTACCCCTGGGCAGAAGTGAAACCTATTTCGAGTTAGCTATCAGCCGGCACGAGAGACGTTCCGCTTTCATAATGCGAGATTTTCATGCCAAGGATTTCCTAACACAAACCTATAATACCCAGGAGGATCGACCCTCTTTTCATATAATGCGCGAGTATTTAAGATCAATGGTGTGCACCTACATTTTGCCACGTGGTTCGCCATTTCTTTACAAATTCCAAGCCCTCTTCAGTGGCTTCCAAGAGCATGGCTTCTTTGAGTATTGGCGACGCCTGGATGTGATTCAACGTATTGGCACTTCATCGGAGGCCGAAGAGTTCTATGAAGATTTGGGCGATGAAACGGAAGTGGACTCCACTCAGTCGGAAACCAGAAGCAGGAAGCATGTGGTACTCACACTGGATATACTGCAGGGAGCCTTCTATTTGTGGTTTGTGGGAATTCTATTGAGCGTGCTGGGTTTTATAATGGAACAGGCGACTTGCTTGTGGAAGCGTTGCAACCAAGTAAGAAGCTTGGTGGTCTAGAACAGGTGTAATTCTTCTTTTAATTAAATAAAATGTACGAGGTGGTTGCGGAATCACAAACCCAAGAACATTGTTGATTTTAAACAGGGAATCAGAGCCGAAACGTATTTTAACGTATTTAATTTTAAGTATCCTACTTTCGATATATTTTATGATCGTTATAACTGTCAAATGTGCATCCCGGCATTGATTTAGCTTTATATGACATTTCTAACTTAACCGCTTACGGTCACACTGTAACCAAGTGCTTTCTTATCGGTCTGTGTTTTCATTATTTCTCACAGTTACTTGCAATTGTTTATTAATTAAGCCAACGGAAAAATCAATATTTGCCAGCAGCATGTATTCTTAGTAGTCACCAAAAACAGTGGCAACAGCTTTTAGCTATGGCAAAAGTACGACAAATAAACTAACTAAGAATATACAACAAGAAGGTGAATTTAAATATATTGTTGTTAAACTATATAAGAGTGAGAGTTTCTGGAAAATTACCATGTCGTGTAAATTGTTTTAATTGTGGGGTAAGAGGCAAAGGTGGCGTCGCGTCCGTCGGTTTTAACATCGTATGATCTACGCGAGCGTTCTGATTGGTTGAAAGCGCTTTTCCCACAAGCAAGTGTGTGCGTGTTGTGTTTATCACTGGGCACAGTGGTTTAGTATCCTAAGCAACGGTGGCAAGCAAAAAATAAAAACTGTAATTTAAATCCAATTCGTATTACTGCCTGCAGTGATATATTAACTCGGCAGACGATGGTCAATCTATATATTTTTTTTATAACAAAGATTGTGTGATTTTGCGGCAGCTTTGACCCACTGTGCTTGTTTATGTGTGTTTGTTGTTGTTTTTTTGCATGTTATTACGCCGCGTTTAACATTTCATAAACAGAATATGAGAAAATAATTACAGCACAATTTCGGTTTGTTTCATCAGCAGAAAATCAGAAGCTAACAATCAGCTATGGACCCAATGGACATGGAGTTCAACAACATGGATGACTCCCTGGATCTGTTCAAAGAGGAGGATACGCTCAACATGCTCAAGGAAGTTCTGCACTCGGATATGTTGGACAACTTCTTCAATGACATGGACTTGGATCAGACACAAATGAACGAATATGCCTTACATTTGGATGAGAGTGAACCGCCGCTGCCTGTGTTGGAGTGTCCCATTGTACAGCCTCAGGTGCAGCAGCAGCAGCATGTGAAAAGCGAGCATGCCTCGCCAGTGCACGTCAAAGAGGAGCAGCAGCAACAGCAACCACTGGTTGTGCCCATTTACAAACCGGATCCCCTAATGGCAGCCAATTATAATCTACAACCTACCACAACCATACACCACATGGATGCCCAAAGGATGCCACCCACAACTCTGATATATAATGCCCCGATTCCCAACAATCGCTTTGTCTATCAGACGACATCACCGCCCACGCCACCCGCAGAAACCGCAACGCAAAGAATTCAAGCCCACGTGCAAGCACAACAACCACCTCCCCAGCCCTTTATATTGTATACGACCACCAGTCAACCACTGCTGGCGGCCACACCCATGCCCGTGCTCATGGAAAATACTACCCCAACACCCGCTCCAGTACCAGTACCTGTGGCCGTGCCGGTCGCCAGTCCGAAGACATCACCACCCTTGACTACCGCTAGAACAACAAAAGCCAAAGTTCCCCTGGCGCCTTCGCCTGAAATATCCAACCACAACTCCAATCCTGCTCCGGCCAAGGTGCCCATTCAAAGGGTTCAGCCAAAAGTTAAGGAGGTCAAGCGTTCGGCTCACAATGCCATCGAACGTCGCTATCGCACTTCGATCAATGACAAAATCACCGAACTAAAAAATCTGGTTGTCGGCGATGCAGCCAAATTGAACAAGTCCGCCGTTTTGCGCAAATCCATTGACAAAATACGCGATCTTCAGCGTCATAACTATGAGCTAAAGACGGAACTGCAGCGCTTACAACGCGAATTAATGGCCCGCGATGGCTCCAAGGTAAAGGATCTACTCCAGCTCGGCAGCACCAGCAGCCACGGCTCTGGCTCGAAGAAGAGGCGTCAGCAATCAATGGCATCGGATGCTGGCCTAACACCCCCTCGAAGCGATGTATCGGATCCCTCTCTTTCGCCTTTGCATTCGGACAATTCATTACCACCCTCGCCCTATGGTGGATCTACGGCCAGCTGCAGCAGTGGCAGCAGCAGCAGCAAAGATGAGATTCTGGTGGTGCCCAGTTCAATGCGTGGCATGGCCACCCATTCACGTTTGGGTCTCTGCATGTTTATGTTTGCGGTTCTGGCCGTAAATCCCTTCAAATCGTTCCTTCAACATGGCGTACAATATGGGCAAGATGTGGCTGATGGGGATTTGGGCAATGAATTACACCGCCAAAGGCGCAGCATTTTGGCCTATGATGTTGATGGTGGTGAGTCTGTTGTTTTCAGTTTCCTACATCGATATGAACGCGATACATAGTCGCGTATAAGTTGATGACTCTTTTGAGATTTGTTTTGTTAGGGCTGTAACCTTCCAGTGCGGGATTTGAATAACATCCCTCTGGTTTATATAAATGACCAATATTCGCAGTCATCTGCCAATGACTCAAATGGCCTTTCAAAAGTAGAAATAAACATGTCTTTGCATGACTCATGGATTGGATCGGGTGCTAGTCTGTAATAGGGTATCATGAGTAGCCCATGACAAGCACGCGTGGTTAAGAAATAAAATGAAATCTTTATTCAACTACTTTGTGGAAGGTCATCCTGCTTCAGTTCTTGCTCCAGTCCTTACGTGAAATCTTCCAAAATTAAACAAACCCACTTGTTTAGAACGGCAATCCGGCATAGATTCGGTTCGTTTTGGCAGAAACCTAGGAGAGACCCTCTAGAGAACCTCAACTATCTTTATGCAACTTTATTTTAAAATTCCTCTATTTTTTCGCAGGTGATGCAGGCGGTGGCTCCTTTGGCTGGCAATACAGCTCTCTCTGGTTATTGAATATAACTATGATATTGATATGCCTGGTCAAGCTGCTAGTCTATGGAGATCCTCAACTGGATGGCCGGACCGATGCCTATTCGCAGCACAAGCAACGAGCCGAAACACATTTTGTCCGGGGTCAGGCGGCACAGGCCCATGCGGGTTATCTCAACTGTTTACATATGTTTGGATTGAGTTTACCGGCCACTCGATTAGAAAACTATTTACAGACCACTTGGCAATTTCTACGTTTCCTCTTCCATCGCCTGTGGCTGGGTCGTTGGTTATCCCGACGCGCTGGTGGTCTTTTCTGCAGTGCGGCCAATCGGAAGCAGGCATTGGCCTCGGCACGAGAGTTGGCCTTGCTGTTCAATCGTTTGAATCAACTGCATCTAACTGGAAATGGTAATGGAAATGGTCTGATGATGGCCCTGTATGCCAGCAATATGGCTGAGGTGGCCCATCAGCTGTTAACACCGCGTGAGATTATTTGCATCCATGTAATGACGGCCTTGCGTATGAAGCGGAATGCCCCCCAGTGGTTGCAGAAGCTGTTTGCCAGGTACTACATGAGCCGCGCTCGTCAGGAATGTGGCCGAACCAGAGCAGCCGAACAGACACAGGAGTTACGCTGGGTGTTTACAGCCTATGGCTATCGTTATTGCAGTACCCAGAACTTCAGTGCGGCCGATCAGGATGATTTCTTTACCAAGCTAAGCAATCCCTGCGACCCGGCTGCTCATGCCATCAAGGTGAGCGTCCACACTTGCCAATGAAATCATTTCTAATCAAGTCTTTCTCAGCAATATCGTGAACATTTGCTGTATAAGGCCATCCAATGTCTTGTGGGGGCTGGACACAAGTCTAGTGGACCACCCACTGCTGCCTCGGCCAGTGGCGAGGCGGAGGCACTGCAGCAACAGCATAGCGGCACCATTGTTAGCAATGTCCTCAAGTATACATCCCTTTTACACGACACTCTGTGGGCGGATGATGAGAATGAGCGCGACATGAACGTGGTATGGTGGGCAAATGTCTTGGAAATCGCTGTACATTGGCTGTTGGGCGAGGACACCTTAGCCGAGCAATTGTACGATAAAATTAAACAAATGCCAGCCCAGCTGCAGCAAGAAGATCATTTGCCCCGGGCACTGCATGCTGTGCTTAGAGCCAAGATGATCCTGCTCATGTAAGTGTAGGCACCGGAAAGTGGTTTGGAAATTACATTCAATATTTCCCTTTCTTCTCACAGGAACAACGGCAACACTCTGGACAAACATCTAAAGCAGTCGATCAATAGCCTGTGCGATGAATCCAGTGCACAACTGCAGGAATGCCTCACGGTGACGCGCATAATGAATGCCAAGGGCATTAAGCTGGTAAGAAAGCTGATTGAAGTCCATAGTGTTCTACGCCAGGCGACAGACAATCCCCAAGAGTTGGTTGCACGCAGGTGCATTGTAGTCGCATTGTCTGTCTCCAACTCCTATTCAGGCAATACAACTGCAATGCAAACTCTGTGCAACTTATGAGCAACAATTTTGAATGTCCTTGGACTTGACCATGTTAATCGCCATAATGTAAGCGACTCTAATAACTACTGCCTTTGGTTTTGGTGTTGTGTTTGCTCTCGTTTTCAGCTATTCCAATTGCTCACATGCGATTGGCTGCTAGAGACTCGCACTGCTCTGTGGGAGATGGAACATATGAATATGGAGGATGATGGTTTCTATCAAGTGCCGGGTGAAGTGCTGGAAAAGTTTCAAGCTGATTTGAATTCGTTGCGTAGTATTGTGGAGAATATACCGGTAAGAGAATGAGAGCATTTTTTGACAAGTTTTGATTATTTTGTTGCATTTCTCCTCCAGAACGCCCAATCGCGCATCTACTTGTACGAGGCTGTTTGCCGTTTAATGGCTGGCGCTTCGCCCTGTCCCACCCAGCAGCTGCTGGACCGTAGTCTACGTTCACGCTACGCCCATTCGTCTATATTCTGCGGCAGCAAGGATCGTAGACATCAGAACTTCGAGGGTGGGGAGCGCGAACGTGCTGCTGCGATGTATGTGGCCTGTAAGTATCTGCCACCGGCTCTGTTAAGTTCACCCGGCGAGCGTGCTGGCATGCTGGCCGAGGCGGCCAAGACACTGGAGAAGGTGGGTGATAAGCGCAAATTGAAGGAATGCTACCAACTGATGAAGACCCTGGGAAGCGGCGGTGGCACCGTCAAAGCTTAGTGTAATTTAATTGGGTTAGCTTTAGGAATTTATACTAATTTGATAAGTGTTTGTCCGGTGGCATCTCTCCTCGCTAAAGCTATGTCAGCATCCTTTATTTACAACTTTCATTATTATTTTAATTCCTTCTTTGCTTAGTTTGTAATTAACTCTGAACAAGTCACTCTAAATACATACATTTATTTACTTCATATTTAACTATAAATGGTTAACAATTATATACATATTTATTGCCAATAAATATTTTAACAGTTCTTGATTTGTGTGCATGCAGTTAGAAAGGCAAATTACTTGTGCAACCTATTAATATGCCACCAGACGAGGGCTGGCAAGTGCTGTGGGTTTTGAAAAATGTATTCTGTATAAAATTGTAAAGAAATCCTTAAGTCCGATTGATGCTGGAACAAAAAACAACTCAATATATTTTAAGTATTTTCGAAAATTTGTAACAATTCGTATTTTTGAAGCTGCTTGAAAGTATCCATCTGAATGTTAAAGAATGGTTGATAATAATTTACCATCCCTACGACAATTTCATAAAGAGTCCTTTTATAAACTTAGAACCGAACAGCACCCTGCACACTTTGCAATATAACGTCCAACATGTTGGTTGACTCCCATATAAGTTACTGGTCCACTGTCTTAAGTTTTGTAGGTGAGTTTTATTTTCATTTTGCTTTGTGTACTGCTGTGTCCAATAAGTAAGATTAAAAGTTCATTTCTATTTGAATTAAATTTCAAATTCAAAATTTAATTTGCAAAATTAACGTTCCCTATGATGTTGTCAATTCCATGAGATTATTTAAAAAGATATTGAATGGGTTGAATGAGTTTGAGCCTGTACTTTCGATTGGTAGTAGACATAGACTAGGGACAGATAATTCGATTTCTTCTATGTGGTCGGAGATGCTGCGTTCAATTTTATAATACCCTTTGCAAGGGTATACAAATGCTCAGTAAGGCTTGCCTTTCATGGAATTTTCGAGCTCTTTTATTGAAAGTATAGCTCCAAGATCATGTGAGTTGACCACCCTTTACTACTTATTGTGGGGTTAAGTGAAGTCTCTCCTGTACAGAAACAAGCCAGCCACAATTGCAGCCCTTCAGAACAACATTGACAACTGAGATTGGTATAACAAGTATGAGTATGACAAAATAGAAGATTAATTTTAAGATCCAATAGCCAAATCATTGCCTTAAAAGCAACTCTAAGGCTAAAAGTTCTCTAAGCTTTCCTCAAGTGACGCCCTTAGGACTTTTCAAGTCCCCTTCTATTTCGTCTCGTCCCATTGATCGTTCCTTTGAGGGCTATGACATAAAGTCATCCGATCCAGTCGCTTAAGAGCGTAGAGTAAAAAGAAGACTATGTGCTAAATTTTAAATCCATAGCTTAAAAACTGAAAGACTAGCTTGCGTACCAATGGACAGAAGGAAAGAAGGCGAAAGTTAATGAATGGGATATACAAACTTTAGTCTTAAACTGTAAAATAGTTGTTTAATAATTCGAGTTGGATGTTTTCAAAACCAGTTCACCAAACGCATCTGAAGGCTTACAAGAAGCTCGACACAAATCGTTATCTTAAACTTAGAGGTTTTCATTCAAGTTGGGAAGGTTAACTGGGCATTACTTGGAAGTGAAGGCATAAAACCAAAATGGGACTATTATACTACGTTGAGAAAGCCCCAAGTCTCAACTGATCTCACTTATTGTACTCAGCAGCAACTAAAACTATGTATAATTTAGATATATTATTTAGCCCAGCAATTCTTAACGGATGCACCGCATACCACCTGCATTTTATGGCATTCCGACTTCAATGTTCAACTCCAAAATAGTGATAAGCTCCTGCTGCCCCAGCTGATGATGGACACACAGAAATGGTTAAATCTTTCGCATGAAAACAATACAGATGTTTATGACATGAAACGTCAAGAGTTCGAACGGAAGTGCATTATCTACAACGAATGGATAGTCCGACTGACGGTAGCCCTAGAGCAAAACCATTGTGAGGTGCGTAAGCC
This sequence comes from Lordiphosa fenestrarum, assembly GCA_035044985.1. Taxonomy (NCBI): domain Eukaryota; kingdom Metazoa; phylum Arthropoda; class Insecta; order Diptera; family Drosophilidae; genus Lordiphosa; species Lordiphosa fenestrarum. The sequence goes on along the minus strand of JAWNNO010004756.1, from coordinate 126,278 downwards.
AGCTACTCCAAAAAGGATGGCACATCCCAATGACAGTGCCGACAGTTGACTCGGTGAAAGGACACTTGTACATTGTTTTGATTTCCGCACAGAGCCTTTAGCTGAAAGTAGTTATTTAATTAGTAGTTAGTTAATACAGATAGTTTAGATTTAAGAAGAACACCTACCTTAGCCTGCACCTCCAAGCACTGGACAAACTCCAGTGTTAGCTGAAGTTTACCTTTATTATCTTTCACTTCACTCACAAAACGTACCACTTCCGGGGGACTCATTTGAAAATCCTTACCTAGTTTGATATGTTCTAGATTGGGGCAATTGTGGACTATAGCCTTTAAGTGTTGCACCACCTCTCCTCTGGCTGCTTTACCGCCTCTCAGTGTCAGACACTCGAGTTGATTTAACTGACTTAGCTCGGCCAAAGCTTCGCTAGGCCATTTATCACAAGTCAAAGCCTTGAGTCTTTTCAGTTTAACAAGGTGAACCACATGCTCCAGCCTAATCCGTATGGCTTTCAACTGCAATTGCTCCAAACGTTCGGCATAGTCCTGGGCCAGCGATCTGAGAAGTTGGTCATTCATGTTCAAGTAATATCGAAACAATAAGTGCAACGATTTAAGCGAATTGAAATTGCCCACATGCTCCAGCGATTCACAAAAATAGTCCAGCGTCAGGTGTTCCAGGAGTGGACAATAATTGGCCAGCTCAGGCACTTGTCTCGATCGTTTGAAGCCGCGTCCAAAACGTAATACCAGGTGCCGCAATTGGTTCATAGATTGGAATAATTCAAGAAATTTTTGATCCTCTAAATTCACATCGTGACCATCTAGCTCTAAGTATTCCAGTGTTGTGAAATGCGGCAGTTCTGCAACTAAAAGGGAACTATTATCAATATCAATTAACAGCACATTAACAGTATGTTAAGTTAGCAGACTGCCTTTAGTCTGTTTTATAACAGAAAGTGGATTGCTGAAACGATTTCTAAGCTGTTTATTATTCGGTTGAGTTTGTCAAACTCAGCAAATCAGTGTGGAATCTTACACAGAAAAAAAAGGATATTCAAAAAAATCTCTATAGGATGATTTCCTGTATACATTTGGACTGGATATGAATTAAATATTCCTTTAGTCATCCAACGGAGCTAAAAATCATTTAAGGGATTTGAAAAAATTTTATCCTTTGGATGATTTTCAGCACCGTTGCATAATTAAAATTATATTAGACATATCCAGTCCGAATGGACCTTTTTCTATCTGTTCAGCTCCTAGAAAATCTAAAAAAAATCTCAAAAGATTCTTTAGAATCAGCAGAACAATTCTTTGGTTCGGACATCCCAAAAAAACTGCTCACTTTGTATCAGGGATGCAAACCGCCAGATAATAAGGGCTTGAAATAAAGCACAAATTTGGTAAAATTATACCTATACCTACGTTGAAATGCTTTCGGATCCGTTAGCGTCAAGCTCTTCAATCCAGTTAGGGGCCTCAACAGCTGCAGAATATCAATATCACCTTCGCCACTTCGCTCTCCCGCCTCGGAGTGCACAAATATCACCACCATATCTTTCAAATTTGGACAATACACACTCAACAGACCCACAAAGGCCGATGTGATGGACTCCCTATCCCAGCGTCCATGTAACACCTCACACTTGATCACGCTCTCGCCGCACAGCTGCAATAGGAGTTCCCAGTCGGGAATGGTTTTCAACATTCGTTTGTTTATGGTGCCATAACGTTGACTCGTCTGCCTGGCCGCCACCTCACGGAACTGTGGATGAGCTCGTGCGAAATTTAATTGATCTTCGCGTGCATTCAAATATGAGAATATCTCCGCATAGCAATCGTAGTTCAGATGTAATATATTTATTTGCCGTTTTTCCGCAAGAAATGAAAACGACGGACAACCGAACACAAACTTTTGCATTTTGGGTGTGTGACTAAACACAAGGCGGACGTTCTGGTTTTCAGTTTCTTACTGGAATGGCCTATAAAAAACTTATTTTTAGAATGCGAGCGGAAATTTTAGAAATTGTATACAAGACCACAACTGTGTACAAATCATTATTAAGATTTGAAGGTGAAAATGAATTTCGGAACTGACATGAAAGCTTTTCGCTAACGCTTTAGGGCGTGAGCTTTACTGTTTGATAACAAATATTCACATTGAGAGGAATGTATGGAGTTGTGAACCAATAGTGTCAAGCTTTAAAACTGTAGAAGTATAAAAGTCGGTCAAGCGCGAATATAGAATACTCTATTCCACCCAAAAGTTTGTTATAAGTGCTGCCCAGCATAATTCTTAGTTTTCCCTATAGCTCGGCCAATGTTCATTCGATCTTTACCAATCCTTTGGCCGATCGATAAATAATCCTAATGACTCAATATGTTTTGAAGTAGCGAATCTTTTCTATGCAAGACTGTGGGTAATCTGGCTTTTTTCCCATATTTCGGCAGTTCTTTTCTCTCTCCTTTTCTCGCGGTATCACTCCTTAACAGCCCCCCATGCTATCGACTGCAGAGTTCTCCTGTAAGCAGAGTCTTTCTCTACTGTAGCGCGTCGGCACTCAGCATCGTCATCAGGATTGCTTGGCGTACCCTAGTATCTCCTTGACTGCCGTACTCATTAAGTGTGAAATACGCTTCCACTGTTCGAATACACCAAATGGAAAAGGTGAGATTTCCCTGAGCTGCTGGGTGATGCCTCGGAAGTCCGTTGTGTTAGTAGATTTGCTCCTCGGAACGTTGTTATCGTTCTGAACTCGTGTGGATTGATCAGGGGATATTCAAGTTGTCCTATGGATTAGTTTTTAAAAATTCAGCCTTTGTTTAGGGAAAATTTCTGGCCAACTGGCACTGACTCTGGACGGTGTTCACACATGTATGACAGCAACTGGCACCTACAAATATGGCCTGCAGCCAGTGTGTCGGAACCAAAATTAGCAATCAAACTGAACATCCTCCATTTCTTCATTCATTTACAGGCCTTTATAGTATTTCAGGAACAAATTCTCGATTTTGCCCAATATTTTTATCACGCTAGCATTTATTCCATTTGGCGTTCAATGCGAAATCGTTTCATATTTGCCTACACAAAGCAGTTGCTCGAGGACAACCAGGCTGAGGCGGACAACTATTTCGTTGGTTTTCTATTTCAGGGTAAGAATACGTTTTAAAAATTGTAGACAATATTCTTAGATTTTTCACATATCCCTAAAGATCAGCCCAATGTGTTGCTGGTGACATCGGAATTTCTAAATTCAAGCATTTTTGAAATTAAAACGAATCGCTTTGTGGGTAAACGAAACTTTGAAAACATAACGAAACCAGTTGAATACTACACGTTGCAAAAATACAATGCCTTGACGGAGAAGATCATTTGGCAGAGTGGCTCCGAAATGAAGCATAAGTTACGGGATCTGCAAGGTCGGGAAATAGTCATAGGGATATTTGATTACAGGCCTTTTATGGTGTTGGATTATGTGAGTGCGTGAGTTGCAGTTTATTCAAGTTGATTTATTTCTTTTTGTATTGTATTTGACTTAGCAAAAGAAACCTGGAGTATACGATCGTGCTGAAGGTAAACCGGAGGTAACCATAGATGGCACTGACGTGCGCATCATGTTGGTGTTCTGTGAGATGTACAACTGCACAGTTCAAGCGGATACAAGTGGGTTATTTGAGTTGTACATGTGTTAAGACATGGTTAACTATGCGAATTAGGCAATTAAATCTGGAAAAACAAGACCCAAGACTGTAAGCCACTCCAGAACCATGACTGTTGATATGACAACCAATTTCGTAGTATACATTTTTGTTGAAAAGCTGTTGTTTTTCTACATGGCTACCAAAAGTGAGGAATTTTTAAGCGACAACTAAAGAAAAATTGGTGCTGTCATTATTATCCTTGAGTTTATAAACAAGATATGGCAAACGAATACTTTTAAATTACACAAGGCAACCAAATTAGACTCAGACTGGTGGTAGTTCTAGAGGGGTCTTGTGTGCTGAGCACGAAGCTGTTTCACGTCTAGACTAGGATGAGATTAAAGTGGCTTTAAAAGCAAATTTTGACCCTTTATAAATAAAAAAGTGGCATGAATTTTTGATAAAATTCAATAATCTGCTAGAGTGAGTGAGCATTGACTAGTATGATACTGCAGGTGTGGAGCATCTCTACTCTAGCTTTATAGATTTGAGGTCACGTCATGCATCCCCCACCGTTACAGCAGCGCCGACTTTGCCTTGGTGCAAACCACCAGCTAGTTATGTCCATAATATCATCTACATAGAGACTAAATAATAAAGGGTTAAGTTTCAATTTCAGTTGATTTTTCTCTACATAAACTTCCAGCCTTGATTTGAAGAGCATACCGTCCGGTGATTGAAACTTTATACCTTACGACTTCGGACCATTTCACTATTGTGGGTTATTTCTTGAAATAAAGTCGCGATTCGCATAGTCTTGCCTTAGAAATATGAGAGATGTGTTCTTAAAAACCATATCATTTACAGCTGAACCAAACGATTGGGGTGATATCTATGACAATGCCACGGGCTATGGTCTAATGGGTTTGATACTGAAGAGACGGAGTGACTTAGGTGTTGGTGGTATATATTTATGGTACGAGATTGATTGCTTCAGTTTTGAATTTTCTTATATCTATTTCCATCGAAAGGTACGAGTCGTATCAACACATGGATATGACACATTTTCTGGGTCGGTCGGGTATCACCTGCCTGGTACCGGCTCCGCGTCGCCTAATCAACTGGATTCTGCCGCTGCGTCCATTTCAGGCCATGCTTTGGTTGTGTGTTGTGATTTGCCTTCTACTAGAATGTCTGGCGCTCAGTTGTACGCGTCGTTGTGAACCTTTCCAGGACAGCTGGCGAGAGAGTTTACAATTTGGTTTTGTTAGTACACTGAAACTATTTGTTAACCAAAGCACCAGCTATAGAAGCACCTCCAATGCCTTACGCACCTTGCTGTTGGCCACTTATATGATTGATATTATACTCACAACATTGTACAGCGGCGGACTGGCCTCCATACTCACGCTGCCCACTCTCGAAGAGGCGGCCGATTCGCGTCAGCGACTTTACGAACATAAGCTAATCTGGACAGCCACCTCCCATGCGTTTATAACCACTATTGATGCCCGGGAAGCGGATGTAGGTGTGCATTAATCCAATGATGAACAGAAGATAATTTCCTTTTTTACACCTGCAGCCTGTTTTGGTGGGTCTTCTGGAGCATTATCGAGCATTCGAAGCGGAAAAAATTCTCGCCTATTCTCGCACTGAGCAAATGGGCTTTTTGGTGGAGCGCATGCCATATGGTCATCTGGGCAACACCGAAGTAATTGCCGACGATGCTTTGGATCGCCTTAAGCTAATGGTGGATGATATTTATTTTGCCCTTACGGTGTCATTTGTGCCTCGCCTGTGGGCACACTTGAGTGTCTTCAATGAATTAATATTGGCCTGGCACTCCTCTGGTCTGGACAAGTATTGGGAATGGAAAATAGCGGCCGATTATATGAATGCCTCTCGTCAGAATCGCATTATAAGTTCACAGAGACCCAATTTGGATATAGGACCAGTGAAGTTGGGCATTAATAATTTCGTTGGCTTGATTATGTTGTGGTGTTTCGGCATGGCGTGCAGTTTGTTGTCATTTTTGGGTGAAGTGTGGTTCGCACGGGCCCCAAGGAGCAACACTCAAATTATTTAAATGAGATTGTATTTCTTAAAGGCTCTCACCAGCCACTTTAGTAGAAAATAGTAACAAAGTTGTATAAAAATGCATTTTAGAAACCAGTTTTGCACAACTTCATCGATAAGGTTGCTGCTTGACTCTAACTGCTGCGCAAATGAAGAACCTGATCGGTGACACGTGTGATCAAGGGATCCAATTCGTTGTCCTTTAAATACAGGCCCCACAAATTGAACAAAGTGTCTACGGCCAATTGGACTGAATTGTGAACTGCTGTTGTATTGGACGTGTGCAATGTTAAAAAGATGACCACCTCCTCGGCTATGGGACTGACTGTATCACATATGGTGTGCAAGGCACGCGCCGCACCGGGAGGCATCTGGAAGAAAACAATTGAGTATCCATTCAATGAGTGTTTACAGTCGTTAAGTGTATTGTATCATGAGCGTTGAAGTAACTGATACCATTTGATATTATTTGATAGCTCTCTGTAGAAGAATAGAACTCGGCCCTTAGTTGTAATAACGCTTTATAACCAGGAATGGAACATGGATCTTAATTAGCTTCAAAATTTAAAATCCTGGAGTTCTGCGCCAACAACTAGTTTAAAAACGTTGCTATCTGGGCACAGCAGTAACCATTCGTCATATTTAAAACAATCCTAGTGTTATACCATAAATTTTTGTATAGTTCTTTCTTATCAAGTAAGGTTCATAAGGACTGACACATCAAAAGGTAACCAATTCTATGCTTCATTTCATATTCTCGCTTCGCACTTCTTTCTTGGTTCTTTGCCAGATACAGCCTCATACATAAACTTATACTGCTGTAGCGACAAGAAGCTTATCTGCTCCACTGAGTATCAGCAGTCATTTTAGAGGATTGTTAACAAAGACTTAACTTATTTCCCTTTAAAATTCATATGAAGCACAACAACAATTTTTAGCCGCAATGGCGAAAATCAATGAATTGAAATTCAATCTCAACTCGAGGCAATTCTGCTGCTTACAGATATGGAGCTAAAAAGTATATTCCCCATAGTTATAGCATCTTCATTGCCAGGCATGACATATGCAGCTGTTCTCGTTCGTATCTACTCACTTCGTTCAGATTGACAATAAGTAAAACTTTGCCAGTTTGAATTTTTTTCTTATATCGTTCAATGGCATAGCCATAGTCGCCGTTGTGTGTTGCAAAATCCTCTGGATTCATCTTTACAGGCGGACGCTCGTTATCTGATTGAATTGAGTTTCATTTGATTAGTGTGTTGTTTAAAAAGATATTTCAAACTAACTCACCACAACAGGCTGACGCCTCCCGGGCTATGTCTTCAATTAGTTTTTCCAGTTGCCGGTCCTGATGCATAATCAGAAAGACGTTCGGACTGCGCCTTTGTTTATTGAGCATCACTTCAATACCCACTCTTAGAGCCGACCAGACTTCGGGCGATTGTAGTGGTGGACGTTGACGGAGGTTATCAAAAGTACAACGCTTAGACAGCGCCGGCTGCGAAAATTGGGTATAGTAAGCCAAACTGGCGACTACAATTACCACAATTGAAACTCCTATAATTATAGGCAGCCTGTAGCTTTGCTCCCGCTGACTTAATTGTCCTGGCCTTGGATGAGGCGGTGGCATCCTTTGCCTTGGTTGAGGCGGTGGCACCCTTACCCTTGGCTGTGGAGGTGTTTGCCACGGCTTTGGTTGAGCCGTTGGCCCCCTTTCCCTTGGTTGAGGCGGTGGAACCCTTTCCCTTGGTTGAGGCGGTGGAACCCTTTGCCTAATCCCTGGTGGCGATTGTCTTTGCCATGTAGGGCTTGCATTTGGCGTACGTCCATCATACACATCCTCTGTTATATTCTGATTTTCGTTGCTTGTCGATTGATTAGCTTGTCCATTTGCCTCCTCCTCCTCATCATAGGAGGATTCGGATTCTTCGTCTGCTTCGGCGTTATGGTGTGGAACGTTTCCGAATCTTGATGTGGATTCGGGCGAATGTAAGCGTGGCCTGGCGCTCATGTTTCTGGATCCAAATTGAAATTTTTAGGCTGGAGGAATGGCAAGCAGCAATAAGTTTGCCTGTCTCTTAATTAGTAGTACCACCTTCGACTTTTCTTGGGATTATAACGCAGGAAAAAATCCCTAGTGCCACATCCATTATAAACAAAAAAAAAACCAATAACCAAATATGCACGTCAAATACGAGAATTTGGATATAAGGCAGAATATCGCATTACCCGGCCGTAAATACCAAAGGCAGCCAGCCTCAAAGGTAATCAGGATGGTTTAATTCCGGAGCTGAAACCAGCTTTCTGATTTCAACTCACAGTCACAGTGAACAGTCACTAAATGTGGTCACTCCACACTTATCGCTCAGCTATCAATCTTCTCCTAGGTGGCAACTTCCAGCAGCACATTGCGCCGGCAAACCGGAATCTATTTTGTTTTTATTTTCCCTAAGTTTTGATCAAATTATTTGACATAATCAATATGGCAGCGGTATCTTGCCTAGACTTTCTTGGCTTTCAGGTAAGCCTCCACTAAACACTCAGTCTTGATGTTACTTCTAACGGCTATAAACCACAGGAAGCTCTGAAGAAGATGCGAGATGTGGATGATAAAATTATTTACTCACTGAATGCTCTGCCCACCGAATCGTTCAAGGGTCAGGTAAACAGCGAAGGCACTTGCCGTGACCTCTATGCAAAGCTGCAGCAATCCCATGTGTCCAGGGTAAGCTTAATTCACAGTTGCCTGAATGCGAAACTCAAATCTTTGGTAATCCATCCACAGCAAGAGTGCATTCGGAATTGCATAACCTTATCTGCCAATACACTAAAGACGCTGCGTGAGCAGCGAGAGGCTCGACCCGATGATGTGGATACGGATAGCAAGCTTAAGGCCGAGCAACGTAAACTGAGAGTGCTACAGTCTGAGCTCAATGTGGAGGATATTATTAAAGACCGCACATACAAAGCCTTTAACGAGCGTTGCAGGAGCTACTTCCAAGTGCAATGAACTTTTAGTTTTAAGTCAAATTCTATGTTAGACACAAAATGTACTGCCCGAGCAAGTTGTTACTAAAAGCATTTACAGTCCCTTCTTTGGGGGTTTACTTAACTTTTATTTTTACTATTTATCAAATCAATCTCCTCCGCTGGGCAGATTGTACGTTTCATGCATTGATTTTAGGGACACACCTCCTTTGGCCTGAGCCAGGAATCCCAGCACTAGCTGTGTGGCATCCTTGAGATTGTTATACTCGTGCATTAGCTGTATAATTTGTTGCTGATCCTTTGGACTTGGTTGAGCTGTCGACTCCTTTTCGCGTTTCGTACTATTCATTTTGGTAATGCGAATAGCTTCCAGATTGAGGTTTATCGATATCTGATTGCATCAGCTGGGGCTCTTCAGTGCATTTCGCCCCGAGTCTGGCAACACTGCTTCGCCAAAACGTGTGAGCGTAAAATTTCCAGATTAATTTGTAAATGCTTCGGGTGTGCTGAAAAAGTACCAAAATACAGGTAAAATCTTTAATTCGCCTATGGCTGCTAGTTGGTTTAATACTTACCGTAAATCAGTGGGCAAAATTATTACTGGGGCGTCAGCAACTAAGCTGCAAAAAACTGATGCTGACCTAAGCCCACACACACATACACATGCACCCCTTGCATATGTATGTATATATAAAAATGTGAAAGTGTTTATTGAAAAGTTAAAATATGTGCACCAAATGTTCGTTTGGTCGAACTAAAGCGATTAACTATACTGAAAAATTTAGGTACTTAACATGACCAATAAAATGGGCTGCATGACACCGTGTGGCAACTCTAAAGTGACAGTAAAGTGCATTGGAGTAGGGGAAGCGAGTGTGCAAACTGCGAATGCATATAACTGAAATAACTGAGTCATTCAAAAAATTGGAAAATATCGCTTCTGAATAGAGTTTAAATAAGTATTAGCCCAGACAGAAACAGCCAGTGTCACCACATGAAACTCAGTGAACTTTTAAAATTACTTCTCTCATTTTCAAACTTTAACCACACAGTCACAGTCACCAGTAAAAAAGTAGACGACGACATTATGTCCGCCACACACAAGCAGCGCTATAAAAATGCTGGCCTGGATTCGACAGAAATGCGACGCCGACGCGAGGAGGTTGGCATACAATTGCGCAAAACAAAACGCGAACAGCAACTGTTCAAGCGCCGCAATGTGGTCCTGGATCATTCCCCAACGCCATCTGGAGGTGGCATGGAGAGCAGCAGCAGCAGCGAGCTACAGGTGAGTATAGAACGCTTAAGAAGACACAACTACCATTTGTTCTTCATCTTGCGGTTCAGACCAATGATATGCACATGGCAGACAGCACCAGTGGCCTGGGCCAGATGGGTGGTCAGCTGCCAGTGACGCCAGCTCCGGCGGAGGCCGCTGCCGGCCAAGCAGCCAACGCTCCGCCTCAGTCGATCATCAATGCGGAAATGATTCAGATGCTGTACAGTGACAAGGAGGCGGACCAACTGGAAGCCACACAAAAGTTTCGCAAATTGTTGTCCCGCGACCCAAATCCACCCATAGAGGAGGTCATACAGAAGGGAATTGTACCACAATTTGTCACATTCTTAAGGAACACTACAAATGCCACATTGCAATTTGAGGCTGCCTGGACGCTAACGAACATTGCATCGGGCACATCCCATCAGACAAAGATAGTCATAGAGGCTGGCGCAGTGCCCATATTCATAGAACTATTATCCAGCCCCCATGATGATGTCCAGGAGCAGGCCGTATGGGCCTTGGGTAATATTGCAGGCGATTCACCCACATGCCGGGATCATTTGCTGACCTCTGGCATATTATTGCCACTTTTGCATGTGCTGAGCACCTCGGAGCGAATCACAATGTTACGAAATGCCGTGTGGACGCTTTCAAATTTGTGCCGTGGCAAGAATCCCCCAGCGGACTTTGCGAAAATTGTGATTGGCCTGCCCATATTGGCACGCCTGCTTGACTATACCGATGTGGATGTGCTTAGCGATACCTGCTGGGCCATTAGTTATCTATCAGATGGACCCAATGACAAAATCCAGGCCGTCATCGATGCGGGCGTCTGTCGGCGTCTGGTGGAGCTGCTGCTGTAAGTAGGAGTTTGACATTAGGAATTAGAGTTGCTGACTGACTTTCTCTTGTATTTGATAGTCATCCGCAGGAGAATGTGAGCACAGCTGCTTTGCGGGCCGTGGGCAACATTGTGACCGGCGATGATCAGCAGACCCAAGTGATATTGAGCTATAATGCTTTGCCCTGCATTAGTCATTTGCTGCGCTCAACAACGGAGACAATTAAGAAGGAATCCTGCTGGACCATCTCGAATATTGCAGCTGGCAATCGTGAGCAAATCCAGGCCATTATCAACGCCAATATATTCCCACAGTTGATGGGCATTATGCAGACGGCTGAGTTCAAGACACGCAAGGAGGCTGCCTGGGCCATAACCAATGCTACCAGCTCGGGCACTTCTGAGCAAATTCACTATCTGGTCCAGGTGGGCTGTGTGCCGCCAATGTGTGATTTTCTGACAGTGGTCGATTCAGATATCGTTCAGGTGGCCCTCAACGCGCTCGAAAATATCCTCAAAGCAGGTGAAAAGTACCAGACTCGACCTAATCCCTATGCCATGGCCATTGAGGAGTGTGGAGGTGAGTAGAGCAAATGAAAAGACATCGATTTCTCTGTTTATTTATTGGGATTGCCTTACAGGTCTTGACAAAATCGAATATCTGCAGGCTCATGAGAATCGCGACATTTATCACAAATCGTTCTACATCATTGAGCAGTACTTTGGCAACGAGGAGGAGGACACCCGTGTGGCACCCGTGGCGGGAAATCAACAGTACGAATTCAATCCGCACAATTTGCCCGATGGAGGCTTCGACTTTTAGCACCGCATCGCAACACAACAAAACACATACAGAGCGAGCGCCTGTGCCTGCTAGGCATTTGGTCATCGATGAATCAACAGTCACTACTAGCATTTAAGTCAGTAGGTCAATCAGCTGTCGGCTCCTCATTTGTTTTCGATTTTGTTACACTGTTTATTTTACTAGTTTGTTACGCTCGACCGACCTCCACCTTCGTATAATTATGATTTTTTTGATTATACAATCCAAAATTTAGGCTTATGGTCCAGGACCAGTTTTAATTAGCTATTATAATCCTATGTAAATTGTACTCTGCTTTCCTTGAGTTGGGTTTGTACATAGTTAATGCATTTTGCAACCTTTAGAGCCTGACTTGGTGTTGTTATACATACATACTTAACATAAACACATGGTAACAAATGATAACGATTTACTTGAAAAGTTTGTTTGACATTTTGTTACAAAACTAATCGAAATTTGTAATATTGGTTTAAATTATGCAAATTTGTTTTAAATTTTAATTTAATTGTCTCATCAATAAAATGCAAATGCACCAGAACGGATGATACAAATATATATCAACATTTCTGAGAAAACAACGGTTTTTGTAGTCAAAGATGCTAAAAAAAAACACAATTAAATTTATTTATCCTTTAAAATCGGCTTTTTGCATGTGTGTGGGGGATGGGAGGAGAATTAATGAAATTTAGTTTCGCCCGAAGCGTGAGCCTACTCTTTCCTAGGTAGTATTTTACTAAGCTGCTAAGCTGTTGGTGTGCGCGCTCGCTATGTGCTGGGTGCGATTGATTTCCTCTCGGCTGCCTGTGTACGGAAGGCCTAGGTTCGAATATCGAAATTAAGATTTCTGCTTTCTGATACCATAACCTGAAAGCTCTACCCACAACAAATGCCAATTTTGGCATATAATGAGCGGCCATGTTCATGTTACGAATATATTCAGTAATATTTTGTTTTGTTTTTAGTGCGTCAACTGTGGCGGTCTTGTCGCTACAGACATGAGCCTGAACATAGTCCCACAACAAATAGTCTATGGACGATATATCGCAAGATCTAGGCGGCCAATTCGGCCATCGTTTCGCGTACTTCTTGAAATCACATGACACCCAAGTCCAACTCTCCCTTGTCTGTCCTATTTTTAAGTACGGATCATGCGTGTACGCAAAATTCGACCCATCAAGTTAAAATTAAATCTGTGCAAAAGCAATTCTTATTGTTTGCTCCTCGTGGTTTGAACTGAAATCCCTCTTTACCTAACCGTAGAGTTATGCTTGGTGTAATGTTTATGCATTGAGAAATCGAGTCATCAGAGTTAGTTTGACATATAAATCTTAATGTTTTTAGTAGATCGTCCCGTAACTCTGAAACGTTGAACTACTAACTATGCTTGGCATAATACGATTTATGTCCTCTGTGCGGATTACAATAGACACTACTGGTTAATTAACTCGGAACATTCTCTTCCTGCTTTAATAAGCTCCATTTTTTCCTTCCTTCCTTCCTACGCCCCTCGGTCGGTTGGGCGGGAGATGGGCTGCTATTTTGCCTGGAGTGATCGTAGGAGAATTATCTTAAGATATTATTGAAGGTACATATCTGGCTTATATATTCAATATTCTTAACTTATTTCGAAAATGCCCATTTCGGTAAACAATTTGCCATTTCTAAGCCATGTTTTTGTTATTGCTCATTTTTCTCTCCAGAACATTAAGAGAATTTCTGATAGCCCCTCTTAGAGTAATCAAAGAAGTTCTTATAAAACTAAATTTGCCCAATAGCACGTTTTGGACAACAAACGATTGTACAAGTACACTTACCTATATACACACATACATGTACACTTGTATGCATGCACCCGAGTAGATTTATCAACTGAGACGGACTTTTTCGCCCAGTTTTTTGCGCTGAACACTATCAATGAGCCCACATAAATACAAAGAAGCAGAAGCTAGACACCGACGGGTTTTGGTCTGGGGGTCTTGCCTCGCATATTCATTTGGATTTGAGTATCAGTTGGCATACGGCTGGCGAGTCGTGCGGACGCGTTGTCATCACCATCATTAATAATAATTATTATTATTACTAATTTCATTATTATAAAGCAGTGATTCTCAATTGGATAAACTTTATTCATAGTTAGTTAACAAAAAGCGTCAGGATGAGCGCCCTCATATTTCTGTGCTCGATTCTAATTGGATATGTAATATATTCACTGATCAACTCGATGCGACGTCCCAAGAATTTTCCACCAGGTGAGTATATATAATTATATAATTATACAGTCCGGAACTATTTAAATTTAAACATTGCACTCCAATGTCCAAGAAATTATATACCGTAATTGGAGTTATGTCTATATTTAAATAAATGAATTGAAAGGCGACCTGCCCCACACCCAGTTGGTCAATGCATCAGCAATACGAATCGCTCAACTGTCCCTAACAACACGCGTCTGGGCATATGAAATGGAGGAGGGGGCATCTCATTGATAAAACTGTCACACAATATTTCTGACACCTCCATTTTACATGCCCACACAGTAACATGTTGTTGTTGTTATGCCTCCATCTCGGTCTCTAATTTATGCCATTAGGATTAAATCAGTTGGCTATAATGTTGGACAAATATAACTAATTATGCAGATGTGGTTCAGGTACACAGGTGTGCTTTGTATAAAATTAAACAGTTTCCCTGTCCCTTCTATTACCTATCTAAAGAATGAGTAGACTTTCTTCCAAAAACCAAAAAAAAAGGCATGTACAAGTATAAGAGATCTCTACAAGTGGACACATTTATTATTATTGATAAGTATTGATCGCTACTAACAGATTGAGGTTTTAGTTTTGATTTGTTAATTTCATGCTTAACAGATTTCAGAAGCTCTGATATGTGTACAAGATTAGATTGTTGGCATGCACAAAAGGAAATTTCGATTAAAAGCATGATCAACACAAGTTCTTCTACTTCCTTCCTTCTTCGTTGTAATAAGAGTAAACCACGTTACCTGATACCTTTTTTTCCTTATTTTTAAGGTCCCCGCTTCGTGCCTTGGCTGGGCAACACCCTGCAGTTCCGTAAGGAGGCACGCGCCGCTGGTGGCCAGCACATACTCTTCGAACGCTGGTCAAAACAATATCAGAGCCAGTTGCTGGGCCTTAAGCTGGGCCGTGAATATGTGGTCGTAGCCTTGGGACATGCCATGGTCCGGGAGGTACAACTGCAGGAGGTGTTCGAGGGCCGTCCGGACAATTTCTTTCTGCGTTTGCGTACCATGGGCACACGCAAGGGCATCACCTGTACGGATGGTAAACTGTGGTATGAGCACCGCAACTTTGCCATGAAACAAATGCGTCACGTGGGCTATGGCCGGAGTCAAATGGAGCAGCATATTGAGCTTGAAGCGGAGGATTTGTTAAATCAACTGGGCAGCACTGAGGAGAGGGCCATCGAACCCGTTGGCTGGTTGGCTCAGAGTGTACTAAATGTGTTGTGGTGTCTGATTGCGGGACAGAGAATATCCAGCGAGGAGGATGGTAAACTAAGTAGATTGCTGGATCTAATGAATCGTCGCTCTAAGCTGTTTGACATATGTGGAGGATTGCTGGCGCAGTTTCCCTGGTTGCGTTATGTGGCTCCCAATAAAACAGGTTACAATCTCATACGTCAGTTGAATGGCGAACTCTATGGCTTCTTTATGAACACCATAGAGGAGCACCGAGAAAAACTGGAGCAGCAGCAGACGCCGCCCGCAGAGAGTGATTTGATTTATGCCTATCTGGAGGAGATGCGGGAGCAGTCGCAAAACGGTAGTGGCGAGAGTAGCAGCTTCAATGAGACCCAGCTGGTGATGACCATTTTGGACTTCTTTATTGCGGGCTCGCAGACCACCAGCAATACCATTAATTTGGCTCTCATGGTACTGGCCATGCGGGAGGATGTACAGGAGCGGCTGTTTGCACACATCTCGACAAATTGTAGCCAACTGCCCAGCTCGGATGCTTTCCCGCATTTGAGTCGACGCGAATCGTTTGACTATATGGATGCATTTATTATGGAGGTGCAGCGCTACTTTCATATAACACCCATCACAGGACCACGTCGTGCCTTGTGGCACACTCAACTGGGTGGCTTTGATATACCCCAGAATGCCACCGTGCTGATTAGCCTGCGTTCGGTGCATCTGGATGAGAAACATTGGCAGGATCCCTTAGAGTTTCGACCTGAACGTTTCATTGATGCCGATGGCAAATGTTTCAAGGATGAGTTTTTCATGCCCTTTGGGTTGGGCAGACGTCGCTGTCTGGGTGATGCCTTGGCTCGTGCCTGCATCTTCTCGTTTTTGGTGAGAATAGTGCAACATTTTCGCATAGTGCTGCCAGCAGGCGAGACACCTTCAATGGTGCTGCTGCCCGGGATCACACTTACTCCAAAGCCATACAAGGTGAAATTTGTGAAGCGACAGCTGTGAGTCAGGGTCAGGGTATATATATATTATATATATATTTATGTGAATCTTTCAATTGAAATAAATTTTTAAAACATTTTTCCAAAAAGCCGAAAAGCAGGCAACAAAAGTTGGAATTTAACTTTTTTATTTTATTTTTGGTCTCTTTCTCATTAAAAAAGATTTACTACATTAAGCTCCGGTCTGATTTCGGTTTAGAAGTTCTCAAAGGCAGCGATTCAAAATTTTAAAAACTGTTCCCTTATAACAGCTACGGGATACACTTCGCCTATCGATAAATATCGATATGCGCCTTAATCGTTTCGTCTGAACAAAATGCAACAAGAACCAGTAATTTGATGATGATTTTCGTTTGCTGATGAAATGAAAATGCTGCATCAAGTAAGATCTTTTGGTTATGTGTGCTTAAATGGAACCTATTTTTGGCCAGTTTTATGGGGAGCATTACCATTTGTTAGGTTCAAACGAAAGATTTGAAGCCGGCCCCTAATGTGAGCTGTAGTAGGTAGTGCTCTAAAACCCGGGGATAAACCTAATCTTACAAACTTGCGAATAGTTCTTAAGGCAAATATTCATTTTCCAATTATTTCAACTCAACTTTAAGCTCTCCTCTTTCATAAAATGTACAAATGTAGTTAATATTAAGTATGTAAATGGAAATGTGGACTGTAAAAATATGTAGGAGGGTCTTTTCAAGCTTCTTATAAAAACACCGAATTCTTGGCTATGATAAAATCAATGTCATTTGTCCAGGGATTCTTAAAGGCTCGCCACTCGCTCTGCAGCTGTATATAACCATTATCCTTGCAACGAAATCGATATATCTGCGTGGTGACTTTCTCGGGCACCTGCATCACCATTTTGTGGGATTCCACCAAGGCGGCAATATCCTCATTATGGAAATACTCATAGAAGCTGGTGCCCAGTATTTCCTGTGGCAGGAAACCAATGACCAAGGTGGCACTGAAAAAGAGAGTGCCGAAATTAGACAGGATTAGAATGGCCGAGCATAAAACTTACCGCTGATCAATGAACAGAAATTTGCCCTCCGCCGAGTGTCTCGATATGAAGAGCATATGTCGTATATTGGGCTGATTGTCCAGCGGGGTGGGCGCACTTGAGTTTAGCACATTGGGTGGTATGCGGCCAATGGCCACCAGGCAGGAGAGATTCGTGGTCTGCTCATCGCTGTCGCCATCCTGATCCTCATCCTTAATGGGTGTCCAGGATTTCAGATAGCCCGTGCATTGCACCGTACGATACTTGTGATCCATGCTCAGTTTGGATTTACGTTTGGTGGAACTGCGCGAACTGGACGAGGTGTCCGATTCCTCTTTAATTTGATTGTTGGCCGCACGCAGTTTCATTCGGCAAAAGAAGGAGCGTCGAGCGCCAGGACACAGACGGCACAAGCTTTGCGGCACATCCGTTTTCACGGGTAGCATGGCTAAAAACGGGTAAGCAATAAGCCATGGCTGTAACTAACGCTATTAATGTAGAACATCACTCACTTTTGGCATCTATAAGCCGCTCCCTGGGTGACTGCTCCAAAGACGACAGTTGCTCCTTAACCTTGCCTATATCCTTGGGATGCAAGACATCGAACCAACTCTGACCCAGTAAATCCGATTGCGTGCAATTCAACACACTTGACACCGAATCCGACACATACAGTATGCGTCCACGATCACAACCCACCACAAATAGAAATCCCTCCGATGCCTGCAATATGATCATTTTCAACTCCTGATCGGACAGAAAGCTGGGTCTATAGTCCGCCAAGGGATGTAAACTGCCGCTGCCCCGAATGCCCCTCAAATGTTGCACAGCCATGCGAAGTACCGTCAATTTGTCCAATTTCCGTTGCATGGCATAGCACATGGGTATCATCGAAGAGAGCTCGTTGATGTAGGTGTTCATCTTGTCCCGCCGCCGTTTCTCAATCTCACTGTGATTTTGTCTATGCGAAGAAGTGGAAAAGGTGCTAGAAATTATAGTTGGATTTCTTCTTTTTAGGGTGAATTTGGATAAATATTTTAGCTGGAACTGAGATCGTTAAAGAAGACTGAAAGAGCAGAAGAATCTAAAGACGGTTGGATTGGGATTGTGTAGGGCTGCAAGCCGGTTTTAAGCCGAATCGGTTCGAACCCGGAACTCCGAATTTTATTTTACTGTGAACCGAACCTCTTTAGAATCAAAAGCGGAACCCGAACCTGTTCCGAACCTAAATTATCGGTTCGCCCACCCACTTGTTTCATTTATTCTGCGTGCTGGTTTAAATATTACTTAAAGGTCAAACAGCTTATAAAAATCCACTTGATATGATTTATAAAATCACACAAGGCTTTCCCTTATGCTACTTACTTGCGATTTTCATCCGAAGTTCTTGCCGACTTCTCCTCATCATATGTATCATCCTCCAACTCATCCATGTTTTCACTGTAATAATTGCAAAAGGAAAAAAACCAACCCCGTGTAATGTAATGGGTAGCAACTGTTGCTCCACATGCAAACAATTTGCTTGCTTGGGTGCATGTGTGTGTGAGTGTGGGGGCGCTTGTGTGTATGCGAGAGCTGATTAGAACACAGACGCACACACACACTTTGCTTACAGTAATTTGCGAGCGACATAAACCCAAGAACTTACCAAAATTGTGGCATATCCATAATATATAATAGCAGCGATTTTTTAAAAGATGAGATATAAAATATACAAAAGTATCTTTTTCTGGAGCTTCAACCTCAGCCACCCTCACAACAGTATAGTTGCCAGAAATTCCACTGATTTTGATGTGGCAACTCAAGTTGAATGCAATGAAAGCTTTCGGTAGCTGCAGTTATTAAGCTTTTACATTGCTTTTAGTGATTTGCCTTGCAATTGTTGAGCTGTGCATTTGAGATGAAGTTTTTTGTAGCACACTTTTGAGCGCAGCTAAAATGGGAGATTTGATTGAGTAGTTTCTTTTGGACTCTATTTGTTGTTTGTTATAGCAGCCAAACTGTTACAAAGCTTAAGATATATGTATCAAAGACTTGACTCAGACTTAGACTGATCAGGAATTTTCATAGCCGGTTTGTTTTCTTGACTATTACAATCTATAACTCACATCGATAGGCAAAGGCCATACAAGTGAGTGGCAACAGTAAATTTCAATGTGAACCTTTTTATGCATAATTTACATGTGTGAAGCCTGCGGAGGAAATTTTGCACACAAATGTAAATGTCCCTGACATTCACTTCTTTGGCTGCAAGGCATCTTGTTGAGTTCTGGGACTTAAATTAGGTTCAGAGGTTAAAGTAATCTGTCCTTGAAACGATTTATGTACAAACAAATACTTTAATCTAATATAAATACAAGAGGACATCCGATAAGTTGGACCTTTAGTTTACTTAACTTTGTTGAACTTGAAAAGAAACGATCGAGATGAAGATGGGCAAGCGTTAAAACTCTGAAATAACACCACAAACATTATCCAGGAAGTTTCCAATCGCTTTTATCAAAACTGAACCGTTTCAAAGGCAAAAAGTTCGTTCTGGTATTGAATAAGCGTGTTCTTAACAAAATCAACTCCAAAATAATTGTAAAGTGACTCATTTAGTAAAATTTTTAAATATTATTGACATAAGCAATGCCCGGAGCAATCGTTTACGTCGTCTTCTTTGAAGAAAAGCGAGCGATAAATAAATCTGACCCTTATCCCATCAAATAAGAATTCATTCGCTTAAAAATACCAACTTCCAAAACTGACTTTGATTGGTTTCGTCGTATAAACAAGCAGAACACTAATCTTTATTATCTTCTCAGTCAAAACCTTTTGAATTAGACTACATTTAACGCCTTTTCACTTAAAACAAATAACAAAGACCAAAGAGCAAACAAAGCGAACTTATATATGATACATTTTATCCAAACAAATGGTAATGACCTGCATATATCGATCCCACAGACAACGCGTCTCTTGATCTCTGCAAAGAAAAAGTTGGATTGTATTAAGCTAACAACTAGAGATGTTTTAAATTCTCACCTGGATATTTCTAAATCCAAGACACTTTGTGTTACGGAGGATAGAAATTTGTTAACCTGTTCACGATTCCAGCCATTCTGACGCCAAGGATCAATAAGTTTATCACAGAGATCGACAAATAGATCTCGCAGTTCACGGTTACGATGCAAATTACAGGCAATGGTAATCAAAGCGCGCCAATATGAGCTGTAAGTGGCGACAAACAATAGTCAAAATCACTGAGAATTGCAAAAAGAAATGCTTACCGAAAATTGCCATCCAATTCACAAAACGCCCGCTCCAGCAACACCGGTTTCAGACGCATACAGACCAGACTGCCCCGAAAAAGTGTAATTTAAAGTTAAATTTCCTTAAAGGTCACAACTGTTACCTACTGTTTGATCTCCTTCTCCTTATCGAGTAAACAGCGCAACTCACGCAAATCCAGCAGAAATTCCTTGTCCATTTCGGTGTCATAATACTCAGGACCCGTGTGCTAAATCAATTATTGTTTAAACTATTAGAAACATAAAATCCAACTGAAAACTTTACCTGATACGTATACGTCCAGTAGATCATAATCGAGTGTGAGCAGGTTAACAAATCACCAAAGCTCAAATATTGCAACTTCTTTTTGGTTGTCTCAAAGCGCAAACAGGCCAAAAATACTATGCAGGCATATTTTCTACCAACCATCAAGAAATTACATGGATTGATTACATGTATAGTCTATAAAGAAAAACTCACTTGGCCAAATCATTGGATATAAAGAAATGCTGTATAATATTGTTGGTCAGTGTGCCAGGCAGCTCCTCGACCGCCTTGAAAATGCGTTTTACATTATCGAACTGGCGACGACATGATTTCAGTTTGACACAGGTCTTTTCGGCCACTTCATCCAGATCTTTGCGATAGCGTGAAGTCAATTTTTTACCCAATATTTCACGTGCCACCACATCATCTATTGAATAGTATTTCTCAATGATTAAGTTTCGTGTATAATGGTCCAATTGAAAGCAGGATTGCTCCATCAGTTTTGTGGGTGCAAGCAGATAGAGTTCAATTAGCGAATAAGTGCGATAATGATCCAAAACATCCGAGGCAATCAAGTCGATGGGAGCGCCCATAGAATGACCAAAGCCTTTCTGTTTTAGGTACCCAACCGCTTCGCTGGCTGAAGATAACAGATGATATTAGTACTTAATGCGCCAAATTAGTTATAAAACTTACAAGAAAATCCCTCTATCCATAGCTGATAGATTTCTGGATCTACCAGTGTGAAATTGCTTATAAACACATCGACATCAGCCTGGAAAGCGAAAACAAAGGCAGGCAAATTAGACTTCCAGTTAACTTGTTAGGTAAATGTGGTGGCAACGTAGCCATCCAACCAGATGCCGGATGGCGTCACACTTGTAAACAAATCCTCCACAGTGCTCTGGATAACATCCTGCAATACAAAACAGCAGCAGCGGATGGATTTGGATGGTGCGGCAGGATGATTTATGGACCTTATTGGACGACACTAAGCTATAGCTAAAGCGGAGATACTGAATATGATATGTTACTCGTATTGATCAAAAAACGAACGTGTAAGACTTCGGGAACGTCATCACAAGGACGACCACTATTCAGAGAGAAAGATAAGGTGCTGCAGGACAGGACAACCGGCCTGGTGTAAGGCGAGACCGCTAACTGATCGTGTTATCAAATAAAAAGCCTTCTTTGTCGTCCTCCAGTGGCTTCACAGGAATGTGGAAGAATGAATTCAGCGTGAAAGAGCAGGAAAAGATTTCAGCCAACAAACAGTTCACAGTTAACAATTTTCCAATTTTGATTGGCAAAGTCAGCAGCCAATTAAAGAACTTCTATTAAAATAAAAGTTTATCATAAATTAAAGTACCATGTTTCTATGATTATTTATAAACAATTGATGATTGTGTGGCCGTCTGCCGAAATGGTGAAAATTCTACAAATATCACATATTAGTGATGGGATATTATGAAGGTACTATCGATACTATCGATGGCTAGTTAAGCTATTTTCGATGCAACAGCCCTGTCCCTTGCTAAAAACAAGGGAATGTATACAACTGCGTTTTGCTTCATAAAGGCCTGCTCTCAGATAATATATTTATTATTTTTATCACTATGCTTCGTATAAATAAAACAGTCCGTCGAAATCCTTTAGATTTCACAATGGTATTCCATTGACGTAAATTAGTCTAGAAAATATTTTGTTGTTGATCTGAGAATAGGGATCGTTCGGACTAATGCATGGATTTATATGGTAGAAGAATAATAAGGCCAGGTGTTATGTAGTATATAGATTGCTCAAAATGCTCAACTTAAAAATAAAGAGCCATAACGAAATTCTATTTTATTTTCAAATCACGACACGACTATCATGTTTTCTCGCATCTCTAATAAACTGTTGATGCTCGTATGACCGTCTGGCGAAATGGTCAAATTACCTAAAATTCACTAAATATTTCTAAAGAGCATGGACAGGTGGACACTTGTAAATAGATGTGAGGTTTCAATAGCATTTATGCAACCTTTTTCGTCATATACTGCTAGATTGAAATGAAGGCCGAATTTTTAAAATCAGACCTCCAGTGTCACGATAAAGTACTCAACTACTATCGGTGTGTCGATAACCGTCTGATTGTGATTTGGCCAACGATTAGTGTGACCAAGCGGATAAGTGTGGCCAGGCCAACATTTCTATAAATTGTAAACCAAACAGCGAAAAATGTAAGCCAAATAGCGAAAAAAGATTTATTTAAATGTGTAGGTGCCTGCTGATGTGTAAATAGCCCACCAGGCAAATGTGCGAACAAATCCAAATGCAAATGTGATTGCTAGCCGCGCGGGAAACGCACACGAAGCAACAACAACAGCACCAGCAGCAACAACCAACAACAACAACAGACGTATCCGTATCCAATTGCAAGTTGCAACAATTCGATGGACATCGATGAAAAAAAAATTGAAAGTTTGAGCCAAATCGAGTGAATTAGTGTAAATTAAGTATAGTGTGTGAATTATGGAACAAGTGGACTCGGAGCTGCATCTGAGCAGGATACGTGGTAGTGTGAAAGATTTGGCCGCACTGGCCGACGATGTGGTCAAAGAGGAGGTGATACTAGAAAGTCCGGGCCCGGGATATCAGGTAAAAACAAAACTTTGGTTTTGGTCTTTGGCGGCAAGGCAAGGGTGGATGTGACTGCTACTGTCTCTGCGCAGTAGTAGAAAGCTGTGTGTATGTATGTGTGTGTGTGTGTCTGTGTGTGTGGTTGGGGAAGAGGGGCGGGGGAGGCGGCGGAGCTGTGTGTACAGGGGGAGGGGGTAGTGGCGGCGCAGCAAAAATGCGCGCGGTGCTCCAAGCCTAAGCGACCCACTGGGCCAATCCAACCCACACACACACTCACGCACGCACGCCAATACTCCTACCCCTTCCCGGTCTTGTGGCGCAAATTGTTGTGTATACCGATTTTCATTTTTCCCATGCTGTGTTGTTTACTTACATTCGAATTTTCCTCTCCTTTCGATTCCTTTTTGCTACGCGAAAAATCATCCAACGCCAATAAAAACCCAACAAATTGGAATTGCATGTGGATGACCATTGGAATATGTGCGCCATGGTTATGCAGTTGGATACAAAAGTTCGCATGGTCACATCCTCCTCCAACGACAATAGCGGCAGCGGCGGCGGCGGTAACGGCTCTGGCGGCAACGGAGGCAGTGGTGTTGTCTCGGTGCCAGTTTCCTTGCCCATTGGTTCAATGATAACCGGCACAGCCTTTAATGTGATTACCCCAGATCAGTTGCCACACTTCAAGCCGATGCTGTGCGTCGATAACAATGGCTATCTGTCCGGCAGCACGGTGAGCATGGGTGGTGACCTCAAAACGATTGTCATCCAGCAGTCACAGACCCAGTCGGGCGGAGGAGGCGGCGGCGCGGGAGGCGGCACTAGCAGTGCTGGCACCAACACAACCGCCACCAACACAATTGGACTGAATCACGATGGCTCTGGGAGCAACAATAGCCATGACAGCAGCATGGCCGCGCTTGAGCATTCGACTGGCGGCGGCGGCGGTGGCCACACACAAAACTCCGGCTCCGGCTGGGCAGAGAGCGCAGCCACCCAACACATGGAGGTCTTCCAGATCCGTTGTAAAACCACCTGCGCCGAATTGTACCGCAGTAAACTGGGATCCGGGGGACGGGGCCGATGTGTCAAGTATAAAGATAAATGGCACACGCCCAGCGAGTTTGAGCATTTGTGTGGCCGAGGCTCGAGCAAGGATTGGAAGCGTTCGATTAAATATGGCGGCAAATCGCTACAATCGCTCATAGATGAGGGCACACTGACGCCGCATGCCACCAACTGCAGTTGCACTGTTTGTTGTGACGATGAAGCAGGTGAGTCAGGTGAGATATGGGCAGAATGGAGGATGTATAACTTAACGGAGGGAGGGGAGGCAACCAAAATGTGTACAGTGGATGATTGCTCATAACTTGGCATTCTTAGGAAAGGATCTTTTGTTTCAAGAAAGTTTACTTAAAGGCTACAACTTAGCATGGCTGAAAATCGGTGAAAAAAGAATCCCTATTTGTTGTCAGCAACTAAACAGCTGAACAACTGGGCAAAAAGGAGCAACTTCTAGTGAAGAGCCAAACTGCATAGCTTACGTTATCCACTGTCTGTTAACTGAGGAACTGACTTTGATCACAGAATTAGCAGTTTTACCAGTAAATAACTTTGCAATCAATTTATCATAAATAGAAAGAAGCAGAGTAGATCCGGTTTCTAAATCTAGTTGGATATAATAATTACAAATTGCTGTTCCGGAAAAAGGTCTTAGTTTGTCCATTTTTATACCGTTACTTATTGGAACTTAGTTTTAAAGTTTATCGATGACATGTTAATCGATAGAGTAGCTTTTTTTAGATGCCTAGAACTGGCTGCTTTAGGTGTAACCAGATATTATTGAATAGATTTATTAGTAAGCGGTTCGACTTCTCGAGCGGCTGCTCTTACTCCCAGCCTTTGACTCTCAGATCTTGGCTGTGAGCATGGAGAGCTCGTAGCTCTTGAATCTGAGCTGAAATTGACTCTTGATCTGCGGCTCTCAAATGAAGACAAGATCTGCAAAAAGCAAAATATAGCAACATTTTCGGCCAAATCTATTTCAAATGATTTATCGCATCGTTTCCGCGAATTCCGTTAGTTTTCTTAAACTTTTCATTAAAGTTCCGCTTGCACCGACATTTCCGAAGATCCCGAATCTTAGAGAAACTCACTTTTTCATTCCTCGTGGGCTTTAATAAAGGTAGACAAAATATAAATAGAAGATCAGTTTAGAAAGTTGCTTTTAGATGAGGACAAGATCCGGAAAAAGTTAGCGATATAATAAAATTTTCGATGACATCCATCCCAAGTTGGTTTTTTCGTATCGTTACCGCTCATAAGTAAAGTTCCGCTTATCGCGACATTTCCGAAGATCCCGAATCTTAGAGAAACTCATATTTTCATTCCTCGCGGACTCAAGGTAGGCAAAATGGAACTGGAAGTTGAGATTAGAAAGATGCTAAAATAAAACAAAAATGTTTAGTGTTGGGGAACGAATTGCCTTAAATACAGCGGACTTCTCAGGAGAACACCGAAGGGCACCCCATTGACCTTTGCCAATCTAAGACAAGCAAGACAAGTAAGATTTTTGAGGCTTAAAGGGTTCGGTTCATGATACGAAAGGACTCCACAAACCAAAACCTAGCTAGTTTTCACTGGATCGTACTTGGAACCTACTCAAGTCAAGTTATTTGCCACTCCACTGTACTCCAATAACCCGCCCCTCCCCCCGCGAACTTATGCTAAACACTTAATTCATATTCATTCCTTCCACATTCTTCGACCCTTTTAGCTTCCGGCCCTGTGCGTCTTTTCACACCCTATAAGCGACGAAAGCGAAATCAAACTGATCTCGATATGGAGGGTGGACCCAAACGCAAACGTAATACCCATCATAGCAATAACAACAATAATAGCAACACCAACAACAACAACACGAGCGGCAGCAGCACCAACAATGTCGATGTGGCAGCCGCTGCGGCTGCTGCCGCCAGCGTTGTCGACGAGAACAATATGTTTCTGGCGGAGGAGAATATCACGTCCAAGGATGAACCATGGGCGGCGCTTAATGATAGTCTAGACACCTCCACCGAGCTGGTTGATCAATCACAAATGGGCAATCCCTACGAACGTGAAACGTTTGTGGTGAACATTAATGATGCGGCCTCCATTGCCGTCCTTGATAATAGCCAATCGATGAAAAGTATTGAGCATGTCTACTGCACCATGGTCAAGGCAACAAATGACTTTAAACGGCTGCTCAATGATATGAAATCAAATTACGAGCGGCGTCTCGAGATATTGCAAAAGGAACGTGATGCGGCGGTCAGTGCGATGCGTGTCCAGGTTCATGCGGACATTGATGATCCAAATATATCCGGCTCGTTGCATGGCAATGAGATCATATCGGCCAAGAAGGTAAGTTTGTTTACACTGAAGCCAAAGAGTGGTCCAAATTTTACCCAGAACATCCGAAGAACGCTTGAAAATAAATGGGACTATCAAATTTCAGACTTCCGTTGGAAGAGAAAGTAGTGCTTAGAATATTAATAAGGGAGTTGAGTTGACCGACTATGTAACTAGGTTTCAAGTCCGCCCTTTTAGTTACAAGAAAATATATTCGTCGTTTTACTAGCGACTATGCTCGTCTGCTTGTTAACGGAATATCGCGTCCTAAGAAAAGAGAACGAGAAACTACTCATCTTTAATCAGCAACCAATGGGAAAGGCTAGTTTTTACCTCAAACGACGTTCGCTTAACTCTGTGAATGGGATAAGCTTTACCAAGGTATAGCTCAAGTATTTACATCTTCACAGAAGTTTCTAAATTTGACTAAAAGGTAGTGGAGGACGATTTGTAACTTACTTTTAGGATACAGAACCGGTACCTAAGAGTCTAAGGTAGAGACCATCCGGGCGTAGATTTCTACTCAGATTATCAGCTTCCCCAACCGTTATCAGATCACTTTGCAATTTGAGTTATATTTTTAGCCATGATTAAATCATGAATTGTTTACCCAAGCAGCTGCATCATCGGTTCCCACTCCTTAACAAACATTATCTATACATTACATCTTTCACCTCTTCTGTTGCAGTGCGCCAACTGCAATCGCGAGGCCCTGGCTGAGTGTTCGCTGTGCCGGAAGACGCCGTATTGTTCGGAATTCTGCCAGCGAAAGGATTGGAATGCTCATCAGGTGGAATGCACACGAAATCCACAGACGGCAACGCAACAGGTCATGCTATTGATCGATGATCAGTCCTAAGCAACATAACGAATTGTACATACAACAAATTTTACTACTAATTAATACGATTCTACAAAAGTTCATCCCCTGCCCCCGACATGCCTCGAACCTACCCCCCTCCTTCGACTCTATCCCCTCAAGTTAGACAACCCTTTAGCCCTTCTTAGTCGTATGTCCCTATATTAATGTAATTCTTAATCGTACATATTACTATATATAAATATATATATACATACATTTTACTATTGAAAGTAGGGCAAGCCAGCAAAAGAAAGGAAGAACGAAAGAATATAAGAAAATCATAAGAAAACAAGTGAAAAACCGTAGCAAGCAAAAATCAAAGCAAGTGCAAAGGCGTAGGAAATTAATTAAGCTACGATTTTGAGAACCCAAACACATTACTTGTAATTCAATTTAAATTAAATTAAATTTATAAATAGTTGCAAAGCGCATAGCATAACTAACACAAGGACACCCCTCCTATCCCCGCCCCCCACATACATATTCGTCTATGTATACATACACATCTTTCATTAGTCTCTAAGCACATAGTTAAACTTTTAACATTTTACGATTATAATTTTTATGGATACTACTGCCCCCGCCCCAAACGCCCGCCCCCCCTCTGTTACAAGCATCCAATAAAGATTTCAAAACGAAAACCAAACCAAAACCGAATCCTCCCCCAAAACAGAAGAACGGATATGTAAAACCAAAATCAAACTTGTGTGTAAATGTGTTTTGTAGGGGCTTTGCCTCCATTTCCATATGTAAAGTTTTTGCCGCCTCCTTTGCTGATGTAACTTCTCTGTAGTCTGTAGTCTCTCCATATGCTAATACATTCAAATATGTAGTATATATATATATATAAATATATCTTTAAACAATTAGCTATATATTCCGATTCACGCACACACACACACACACACAACACAACACACAAGGCCGCCTAATCACGAATTTGAAATCTTTATTCTCATGTCTGTAATGGTTTCGGACTTACACCCAAAATCCACACATAGAAAACATGAGCGCAAGTGCAGATTGAGAGATGCTGAAGACGATGATTGAGAAAAAATATATACCTACATTTAAATGTAAAACGTTTCTGTTTTTGTTTTTGTTTTTTTTTTATATACATGTTCTTTGAGTTTCCAAATTTTTGTGTGTATGTTTGAGATGATCGAGAAATCGAGTTGCTGAATGTGATTTAGAGTTCGTCACAAGGTAAGCATTTAAGTTAGCACTCGGAGCAAAACTAATTATAACGAGAAAGAAGCGGACAAATTATTCAAAATAAATCAATTCAAAATTCCTAAAAACTCATTTGATTTTATTTCTCCACAAAAACCACCTGCCCATCAGGGACCAGAGCCTAGCCACAGCCTAAGTGGGGGGTTTCCCTTGTCCTTTGATTTTGTGAGTGATGCCCACCTTGACAGGACGACTTGGCGAAAGCACAAAGAACCGGATATTGTTTTTAAAGCTAAAGGCCAAAAGCCTTGACTGGCTAATTGACTTACGATACCGCTAAAACTGGAATACGAACTGAACATCATATCGTGACTGAACGTAAGCAGTGTGGACTTCTTCCAATATCACCATCAAGAAATCGTGGCACCCTTACTGTAGCGCCACTGAAATAATATATTAGTTTAATCTTACGAAAACCTGTTAAAAACATCTTTAGATAAAAGCAAACAACATAAATTATTTAAAGTGTTCCCGCCACCATATCGATATCTTTCTAGGCGATCGATAGCTCAGGCATCGAAACACTTATCGATACCTTGCTCTGACTTACAGCCCGAGTTCGAAATTCAAAAATAAATAAAATAGAATTAAAAAAAAAGCTGACTGTTATTATCAGCTCCAGCTGGTATCGCACATTTTTGGCATCAGCTCTCTTCATCAGAGATTGATAACACCACTTGTTGTTCTCTGGTCGTACTTATCTCAGCTTAAGTGCTCGCTCTCACTCGCCCTCTCTCTGCGATAGAAAAGCGTCGTCATCGTTGATAGTACAATATATATGTATGTATGTACATATAAATTTTCAGTGTTTCACAACTGCGCTAACGATTGGCTTAGCACCTCAGCTGCATAAAATTATTGTTATTTAAAAGAACATTTCAATAATAAAATAACCCCTGTACACACCGAGTGCAAAGTTCAGAGAAAAATACAGAATGGCAGCTTTGGGCGATATTCTCCAAGAGATCTTCTACAGTCCCATGAACGTGGGACTACTGGCCATAATCATCTATCTAGTATACAAAATCATACGTGACCGGAATGGAGGCATCAATGGAGGAGGCTCCGCCAAACCAGCTGAACCGGAGCTACCCAAATTGCGGCGAGATTTCACTATAGCCGAACTGCGTCACTTTGATGGCAATCAACCGGACGGACGTGTATTGGTGGGTGTCAATGGCAGTGTGTATGATATGACCAGAGGGAAACGCTTCTACGGTCCGAATGGTCCATATGCGGCGTTTGCTGGCCGGGATGCGTCACGTAATTTGGCCACATTCAGTACGGTGGCCAATGACAAGGACGAATACGATGACTTGAGTGACCTGAGCCCAGCAGATATGGATCAAGTGCGAGAGTGGGAAGACCAGTTCAAGGTTAAATATGATTATGTGGGCAAGCTGCTGCGTCCGGGAGAGAAACATACCAACTATGAGGAGGCGGATGAGCAGGAAGGGGATAAGAAAGAAGACTAGACACTTACTGGAGTAATCTTAGAAACAAAGAAAGAACATTCTAAAGCATATAACCCAAAGCAAGATTCGAGTTGGAACTGACAAAAAAGGGAAGAATAAAGGAAAGAAAAAATCAAATAAAACGGTAAAGTATGGATTGTTAAAAAAGCCAGAACAGATGGAAGAGTAAACGAAAGAACCAGAAAAATATATTTTAACTAAGAAACAATGATCCCAAAATAATGTCACTAAAACAAAAGGAAGTAGGATTAAATTAAGAAAGTAGTTGCGAAAGGAGCAGAATATACATAAAAAGGAGATAAATGCAAGTCAAATCAAAAGAGTAAAACAGAGTAGAGGATAAAAGAAGAAAAGACTTGGAAACATTAAAAAAAAACCAAAGCAAGGAACTTACAAGAAACCTAGAGTGGGAAGACTCCAATTTCGGAGAATGGTATAACAAATTAAGATAGAATGGAGAAGAATAGAGCAGACATCATAACAAGGGACCTATGAAAACTTTACGACACACCTCCAGTACTTCACAATCTAGGCTATTTATGACACTATCGGTGGTGTGCCGGAAATCACTAGTGGGTAACGTATAAACGTAACCATTTTAAATAATAGCCGTCTATCAAGTCACACAAATATGTAAGAGAACGAAAGTTAGGCGATTTGAATCTGACTATAAGGTTTTTCAGAACATTCCTGTATATAAAAACATCCAAGCTGTTTAAAAGGCAGAAATTAATGGTTCATGAAACAGCTATACAGAAGATCAGTTTTCTTTATGGTATTGTGTGCCCTGCACGACTTTAGCTTGCGTGTTCACTAGATCAGTTTGTCTCATTTTGACGAGTTGAATCTACTTGGCATTCAACTAGCTGAAAAAGTTCAGAATTCCCTCAAACCTGATCTAGAAAACTTCGACATGCATGTCAACTACAATGTAACATTAAATTTTACATGCAAATGATTACTCGAACATGATACAATAACAGCAAGGTAGCGCAATCGGAACTGCCTTTTCGAACAAGAAAACACAGGGCCACACCATGAAACAATGATTACAAGGTAGCGCACTGCGCAGCTTCGATACTCTCAGTCGGCATTGGTTCGATGATTCGATGTAATCGGGTATATCGAAGGGACATGGTCGCTTTCGATTTCCTGGTATGGGAAGTAACTTCTATCGTAAGCTGTCGATCACGTATAAATACGACTTTCTGGCCCTGGCTTTTGTGTGTATTTCGGCCCTGGGAATCCAAGGTTGCGCTACCTTGTAGTTATTATATCATGAGAACTCGAAAACCGGAACAGAATTTAATTATTTGTAGAAAATAAAGTGACACATCGCCCACCACAGCTGTAAGCTTTAGTGTATATATCATTAACTTCTTGACAATTGTGCTACACATGACATCAATTTCCTAGGCTTTGCAAAAACTTCTCGAACCATTCATAAAATTTAATTTTGATGCTTCGCTTTTATGCAGCGGGGTCCAGTTTATAAACGGTCCAGCGATGATTACTAAGGACTACGAAGTTCTTAATTCATGCCTTAAATTCAATCAAATACGTATATTTAACAACTTTACCTCAGATTTTGAGATGTGACTTAAACGACGACTAATTAAGGTTAAATCAGCGGTGGGCATCCAAGATTTTTGTCTCAGTTCGGTTGTGGGGCATCCCGAGACCATTAAGTATTTTATTTTGTATTGCTTCTAAGCATTATTGCATTTATAATTTAAAAAAAAACCTACCTATAATTTCAATCTGGAATAATTTTTAGTCCTTTCTCGCAATCTGCAGCCCAAAATCAATCAGATTAGATTACATTTCAAAATCCTTCTTTGGGCTGCAACATCCTGATATCAGAAATCCCGCAACGGTTAGTCATCCAGCAGCACCACCGAAAAGACTAAAATGCTCAGCCTTGTGAAAATGGCCCGCTGAATTGGTCTGAAAATATCATTGTTTCATGCACTAGGGCAGGGGTAAAAAAAACAAAAAATTTAAAGGCTGTCGCACAGTTTTGATAGGCCCCCATAGTTGTGATACTAAAAGAAAGCAGAACTGTTTAGTTAAGAAAGGAGAATATAGGAATATATATAACAACAACAAATACAAAACGTACTAAATCCAGTGTAAGCGGGGCTTTAAGGGTAATTTGTAAGCTGTATTCATTTGTACTAAACCAAAACCCACTTAATAAAACACACAATTGTTGCAAACTTGCTTGTTGTTAGTTCATATTATGCACATGTTTCGTTTATTATTATTATTATTGCATTTCTCATTCGATTGCATCAGAGCAAGCTTCTGCTTCTGCATCTTCTTATTGTTATTTTTATAGTCTATTACCAAAAATAATTTCTTAAAACTTGTTTTGCCATCATTATTTATATTTTATTCGTTTAGATTTATTTTTAGTTTGAAATTTGCATTTTTGCAACTGCTTTTGGGGGAGTAGAGATTATAATCTTTTTGCTGGGTAAACGTTTTGTTCGAACTACAATTGCACGGAACTGAAAACTCCCGGGGAAGAACTACAAATACAAATATGCTAAGTAAAAGTCCTGTGGGTAGTGTGTGGCTGTGTGTAGTGTGGTACATACATAGAACGAAACCGATATTTAAAC
Organism: Lordiphosa fenestrarum; assembly: GCA_035044985.1. NCBI lineage: Eukaryota > Metazoa > Arthropoda > Insecta > Diptera > Drosophilidae > Lordiphosa > Lordiphosa fenestrarum. The sequence goes on along the minus strand of JAWNNO010004756.1, from coordinate 93,414 downwards.
ATTTTTGGTTTAATGTTACGGCGGCTGTTTGTTTGCAGTGTTGTTGTGTGTGGCTTTAGTAACTAATTTGTGTGTGTGTGTGTGTGTTGATCTAAAGGGAAAACAAAAACCTAAATAACGTGCCTAAAAATTTACAACATTTTTTGTTTTGTTTTTCAATTGGCTAAATAATAATTTTTGCTGCTGCCCAAAGAAGTTGAGTAAATACACCATAAACAATTGCCATAGTTTTGTATACTAAAAAAAACACAACATTTAAACGGTTAAGGTCATGGCTGACCAGGAGCAGGAGTCTAGGAGAGAAGGTAGGATGGTGGGGGGGATTAGTATTTAGCATTTAACTTAATTTGAGAGGCGGCAACGATTGACGACAACGACGACGACGACGCTTGAAGCAAAACTTTTTTACATACAATTTCCGTTTGATTCTTCTTTTCTATCTCGTTTTTTTGTTTTTTTTTTCTTGTTTGTTTGTTGTTTTTGTTTGGAATCACAAATGTTAGCTAGTATTTAATAAATACACATGTAGGTAAGATATTCAAAAAGGAAAATTAGCATAGTGTTGCTGCTGTTGCTGGTGGTGGTGTTAGAGAGACGGTGATAATGTGGGAGGGGGGAGTGGCAATATGTGGCAACCTTCACTCCAAATTTCGCACCTCGAATCGCTTGTACGTGTAGTTGATAAAGACCCAATCCTTGGCAATTTCACCGCCCTGCGGTATGGGTGCGGATGCTAAAAAGAGGGAAAACAGTTTCTTAAAATATATTTCCTTAAGTTGAAATTAAGTTTTCCCTGCTCGGAAGCAGGCTTAGAGGTTGAGACGAGCCTCTTTAAGCCGGATCACCAAAGACTAAGGAAATGGCTCTACAACAATCAGTCTTTCGACCTCGGTTCCCGAACCTCTCTTTATACTCAATAGGCACCAATTTACTCTATGCTGCACACCGAAATGACAACTAAATAGACTCGCTCACTCTTCCAATGTTAAATGTCAATTCGGTTGCCTTTTCATCGTGGCTGAGGGTAGGAGAAGCAGAATTACATAATTTACTTCTGCTGATCCTCGAACAAACCTTGGTTTGCAGACCACAACACGGAACTATGCCAATTCAATTGTTTTCAAACCCCCAGCCTCGAAACACGGCCATGAATGAAATCGATATACCAGTTTTTCGCAAGTCCAAATTAAGTAAGTCGAAAATATGACAAAAAAAAATGACCAAGTCCTCAATTAAATTATTCGTTACTTACGTATCTCCAGCGACACATCAGGGAATTCATCAAAATTGGACGTATCATCTATGGAGCGCACTTCCACCGGTATGGCCGCTGGCCTTTCGCGTATATGCTCCCAGTCAACGCCACGGAAGAACGGCACCGATTTCAGATCATCCAGACCACGCTGGGAACCCAATCGACGGTCCGCTTCGCAACAGAAATTTATAATCGTCTCTTTGGCCTCCTCCGATATGGGTATTTCTGGTGGAAATATTAGTGTTTCACGCCAATTCATTACCTTGCGATAGGTATCCTGAGGATTATCTGAACAAAACGGTGGATAGCCCATAAGCATTTCATACATAATAACGCCCAGGGACCACCAGTCGCAGGCAGGACCATAGCCAGTCTGCAGGAATACTTCAGGCGCTATATAATCCGGCGTACCCACTGTACTATAGGCCAGAGCACGTCGATTTCGTTTCCAGGACTCGGCTCGTCGTTTTGAGTCCATGGGACTGAAAATGGTAGCAATGAGTTGGTAGGAAAGATCCAAATATTTGAAATTTCCTTACCTGGCGCAGGTGCCTATAAAATCGGATGGCTTCGCTTGCGACAAATCACGATAAAAGTCTGTGCGATGCGATTTCTTTAAGCCAGTGCATAGACCAAAATCAGAGAGCTGCAAAGATCATAAAATGAGAAAACACTTTTTTGGTCATTCTGGCCCTTAGTTACCTTTAGATGCCCTCTCGCATCGAGCAGCAAATTGTCTGGCTTTATGTCCCTGTGTATGAAACCGAGTTTATGTATCGAATCGATCGCTAATGCCGTCTCAGTGATATAGAACTGTGTGCACTCCTCGGATAGTGTGTCCTTTTTCATCAATAGCGTCATCATATCACCACCAGGCAAGAATTCCATTATCAAATATAAATTGACCTGGTCCTGTTTGGGGAGAGAGAAGGCAAAGATTTTAGTAGTTCTTAAAAATGAAGGATTCCCCATTCATTCTATACATGTATATAAAAGTGAATGTAGATAAAGATAAATACTATAACTATTGGATATAGAAAAATGTTTAGAGCCCAGTGCTAGAGTGTGAATTGTGCCTTTCGAGAACAAACCCTGGAAATGCTATTCAACCGGCCACCTTCACCAGCTATTGGCGCAAGCTTCAAAGTTGGTAGCCACAAAAAAGCTTCTCCAACATTAATCGGATTGTATTGTAGGTATTAGAGCCCTGCATGAGTGGAATCAAAGTGCCCTTTGATTCATGTTTAAAAAAAAAGGTTCAAGTAAATCAAGTCTGAAAATATTTTGATTCGAGTTAGTCAGCTCAAATTTATAATGACTCCAAACAGATCAAGCTCCAAACAGATCAAGCTCCAAATAGATCAAGCTCCAATCTGTGCTCCAGTGGTTCATTAGATCATATCAAGTCAAAAATTAAGTCAACACAAAAAAATGTTGTTACCATATTTCCCAACTGCGCAATTCGCTATACTTCGCTACATCCTCGAAGAACGCTGCTTCATTGTCGAGCTTAGATACGAGTTAAATATATATGCGTCCAAGGAAGTTTAATTGGCCAAGTTATGTAGAAACTGCACACCGCCGACTTGCTGGTTTCAGACCCCTAAAACACCTCCACTTATGCTCCTGATACAGCCTTCTTGGCTTCCAGTCGATGCGTAACTACCCCATACCTAACTCCCCCATGTATAAAAACCTTGACAGCAGATATAAAGAACACTGCAGCACTTTCTGCAGCCAAAAAAGTCTGCGACCTTCCCTTACTTCTTCCGCGCTTTTGGCAAATCTTGAGATCTCCTGAAATAAACTACCTTTTGATGCTTTTTGAGATTGTCTCTGAAGACTCGGTGGAATTCGATGAGGACTATTTTTGAATTAAGGAAAACATTGAATTAGTAGAGTTATCTGTGGGGTCCAACCATTTTTTCGGCAATCGACTAATCGTTTAAACGTGCTATAAATTAAACCACCATTTAATGTAGTAAGTAATAGATTGGTTTAAGTCCAGTGCAGTCTCATTATTCAAAATATTGCTCCATTTCTTATTTATGCTTTTTATACTCTGTACCTTGGGTACATAGAGTATATTAAGTTTTTGCAAAAGTATGTAACAGCCAGAAGGAAGCATCTGCGACCCCATAAAGTATATATATTCTTGATCAGCATCAACAGCTGAGTCATGTCTGTCTGTCCGTATGAACGCACAGATCTCAGAGATGGTAAGAGATAGAGGTTTGACATGTATGGGACATATGCTTCTCACTCCCCCGCCATTTGGAAAAAACGTCATATCTCCCACAGTTTTAAAGATAGACGGTTTGTTCCTTCTGGACGTATTTGGTAATCAGGTAACTTATCAATCCGCCAAAGGAATGGTGAAGATCTAATAAACGGTTTTCGAGTTATGATCAAAAGACTTTTCGCTGCTGCAGCGCTGTAGCACCGCTGCTTTCAGCTGCTACTGCAGCATCAAAGTTTATGCTGAGCGTATAATTTCGTTGGTACAAAGTATCTTATAGTCAGGCTTGACCGACTTTCTTTCTTATTAATAGTTCTTGATTTTGCAATAAAATTAAAATTTTTAATAAAAACAAGTCCAGAAACTTATGACATTAAGGCTCTGAGCTGTTCATATTGACATTGAACCCTATGAGCTATTTGAGTTGAGCATGAGCTGAGCTGAGCTGAACTATTTCAAACAGATCATATAGCTCATGCCTCATGTCATGAGCTATAATTCAATGAGTCAATAATTTTGTGAACTATGACTAGAAATTCATAGATAGATCAAATCAGTAAGTAAGTCAAGGGGAACTTTGATTCATCTCATGCAGGGCTCTAGTAGGTATCTTAGAAAAACACAAGCCGGTGAATTGAGAGAAGTTCCGTTTGGCCCCATTGGGCTGTAAGGCCGAGTATGTAATTTTGATTTATCAGGACTTATCTTCAATAGGATTGAGTTTAATTTGAACTGAAAATCCTTAATAGGATTGAGTTTAAATGTCAAATTTGTAACTTGTAAGGCAGGTTTAGATCTAAGTCCGAAATTTGGTAAGCCTTTGCTTGACAAAAAGAAAACTTCATTACTGAAGTACTTGCTGATTGCACCAATTATTTGGCTCATGGCCAATTAAGCAATTAATTACAAACAATAAGTCCCACAGTTAATTGTCAACAAAATGTTATTTAGATAAGAAAACTATTAAATGGAAAGTCAGCTAAAGCTAGGTAAGAACTGTTGACTGGTAGTAATATCAAATATATCCGTAGGAACCATTTTTAGCAGTTCGAATGGTAGATTCCCGCATTCCCAAGGGTATCAGTCTAGTCAAAATAGTTACTTTTAAACTGTATATAATTTATTTCCACCAACTTGTGCTCTTGGTTCCCTTTAAACATTCGAAAACAATCCAATCACATCGTTCCTCTTACTTGGGCACCACTGTACTACGCATATATAAGAACTTTCACCAAGAACAACAACGAAGCGCAGGGAGAACATATGATTGGCAAGGCGCTTTTGCACTTGTATTGGTTTATTGATTTTATCTGCACTGACTGACGGCCCCATCCGTATGTGTGCGTGTGTGGGTTCTTGCGTGTTTTGAACACAATTCTTTTGTTACGACTCACCTGAAAACTGTAATACATCTTGACCACCCACTGATGATCCGCCTCGACCAGCACATCCCTCTCGGCTCGGACATGCGCCACTTGTTCCTTCTCAAGCATATCGGCTTTGCGTAGCACCTTCATGGCATAAACATGGCCCGTGTCCTTTTTCTGTACCAAACGCACCTCACCGAACGCACCGCGTCCAATCACCTTCAGCGCCTCGAAGTCCTCAACGCCCAAACGTAATCGCTTAAGACGCAAATATTCTGTCTCTTTTTGCGCATGCTGCAGCCGTTTCTCTTGTCGCTGCGACTCTGTCAGACTCTCGTCCTTTAGCTGGGCTTCCAACTTGGCCAGACGCTGTTTGCGCTCGCCGTACTGTGTCACCAGATTGCTGTAATAGTTTTCCAAGGTCACTTTGGCCTTGGTGGCTTTGTCCAGGGTGTGATCGCTGAAACGTATTGAGGCATCCGTGTCCGTTCTGCTGCTCATCATCTAAACTGGTTCGTGAGTGTGTGTGTGTGTGTGTGGCTGTGTTGTTGTTTTTGTTTTGCTGGGTGTCTGACTGCTTGCCGATTTGATGTATGTCTATGAGATGTGTGTGTTTTGTGTGTAATGGAAGTGCATCAACTTGTCCAAGCACACACACAGCTTCCTAGAAATTAGATTCTCGTTGCCTTTGTAATTTGTTAAAAATTCCTCCCTCTTGCTTCAATCAGTGTGACCGTAACGCAACTAAGTTGACTATACCAAATGGTGTGGCACCACTACCGCGGCAACACCGTCAAAAATACCAGTATTATTCGAGTTCTTTTGGTATTTTTCGCTTAAGCGGTCACTCCAAGACCAATTGGACAATTGGCCTGCAAAACAAATAAATTAGTGCATAAAAAATGTTCTTAATCAGATAATGGCTCGCACTACAAACTTCTCGGACCTAAGCTTCGACTGTGTACTATTGATATTCAAATTCCTGCCGCATCTGGAGGATCAGATAAATTTGGCACGTTGCTGTCGCAGTTTGCGTGATGCTTTTGTCCATGCAAACCGAACTAGTTGGATCGAAATACAAGACAGGCACATACCCCTCAGAAGTCTCGATGACTGGCAAACGTTTCTGTGGCTATGTGGTGGAAATGTGCGGGTGTTCCGCTCCTACTACGATGATGATCATCCGCTGCAGCTGTGGCCGTTAATTATCAAATACTGCACCCGCCTGGAGAGTCTAACCATACGCAATGCCACAGTGGCCAAGACTCAGCCGTTTCTGTTGAGGATCAGTACACTGCAAAAGGTTCATGTGCGTAATTACAAGAGCACCAGCAAGGATCTGATCGCAAACATCTTCAGAAGATTGCCGTACATCAACAGTCTGGGCCTGGAGAGCTTTGAAAGGAAAGAATGTAAGCAAGGAACAGTCTGCTTCAGCAAGTAGATTATTAATTTCTAACATATTTTGCTTTTAAGTGCAAGAGTTGTGTAATTTTCGCAACCTGGAGGAACTCCTGATGTTCGATGAGGTCACCAGTTCGGAGTTTAGCGCCATTACCAAATCCCTAAAGAACCTGCGCATACTTCAACTGCGCAACGCCAAGCGTTTTCTCACCACCAACACACTCAAACAGTTGGCATCCCACTGTCCCCGGCTGGAGAAGCTGACGTTCAATGACAGCGATGCCGATCTCACCGCCCTGGCGCAGTTTTCAAATCTGAAGTATCTGCAAATATGCTGCCCTGACGATTGGAAAACGCGCCTCTTCAAAGCCTTGACGAAGAGCCCATGTGCCACGCACTTGGAGTACTTGGTACTTCAACGTAAGCGTTGGATCAACGAGGAGCAGGCTAAGCATATCAGTGGCTTACATTCGCTGAAATGGCTTGTATGTAAGCCGCGCGATGACGGTTGTGTCCAGCAGTTGGCCGAACTCAGGCAACTGGAGTGTCTTTCCGTGCAATGTGCCCGCGAAATCGGAGAAACGCCACTCTCCTTGCTAGTGGCAAATAATGAGAAGCTTTGCTACTTGAACATTTGCTATTGTCTGGGTCTAACAGATGGCTTTGTAATGGATACATTGGTTAGTCTAGGCAAGCGACAAAGCCAACAGCCCTTGGAGTTGTGGGCTGCTGCCACGGACATAAGACACGATATTACGGACAGAGTGAGTTTTTATGGTATTTTTCTAGTTGTTCACGAATAATTTGTGGCTTCCAGCTGTCCTCGGATTATCCCCTACAAATGCTGGAGCTGCATTTCGAATGCAGCGATGGAATGCTACGAGATGATCATTATTTTAACGATGAACCCGAATTCGATCGTTAGAGAGAAGTAGAACGAGAAGCGGAGCAGGCTGCATTCCCAAGATTTTATTCTCTACCCTAAAATATTCATTTTCGTGATTTTAGCACTCTAAGTGGTAATTAATATTGTTAAAAACTGCACAATGAATGGCCCTTCAGCAAATTTTGTTAACTATATGGTATTATTTTTATTTATTTGTAAATTTAATTCAAAAATTGTAGCTTTCATACCGTAAATAAATACGTCAAACTCAACTCAAACTTTTGCCGACCGAAAGATAAATCTGAGTAATTAAGTTTGGATCTAGAAACTGAATTAACTTATCAAATAATTTAAAAAAAAAACTGCAGAAAGTTTGGCAGCGCCATCTAAATTTCTAGGGCTGCAAACATACTCATTCTGGTATTTTTTCAAATAAATACTGTAGGCATTTTTGTACCATCCACGAACGGTCACACTGTCGCTACATTTTGTTAGCAGTTGTTGTTGTGGGTGCAAGAAATTTATTTTGCCAGCGAATCTTTTGGTTAATCTCTTTTTAAAGCAGCGCCACCATGCTGTCTATGCTGCAGGAGAAGCGTTCGCTGAAGCGGACACGTCTCGGCCCGCCGGATATCTATCCGCAGGACGCTAAGCAGCGCGAGGATGAACTGACGCCCACGAATGTGAAACATGGTTTTACCACCACTCCGCCGCTGTCGGATGAATTTGGCACCGCGCACAACTCCAATGTGAATGCCAGCAAGGTGAGCGCTTTCTTTAGCGGCGTGCTGGCCAAAAAGGAGGAGCTGATGACGTTGCAGGACACGGGACGCAAGAAGCAGCAAATCAACTGCAAGGACAACTTTTGGCCAGTGTCACCGCGACGCAAATGCACCGTGGACGCTTGGTTCAAGGACTTGGCTGGCAACAAACCACTCTTAAGTTTGGCCAAGCGAGCGCCCTCTTTCAACAAGAAGGAGGAGATCTTCATTACGCTTTGCGAGAATCAAGTGAATATGCAAAGGGCCACCTGGTTCATCAAGTTGAGTGCTGCCTACACGCTAAGTTTTACGGAGTCCAAGAACAAGAAACGCAGCATTTATGATCCGGCGGCCGAGTGGACGGGAAATATGATTAAGTTTATGAAGGAGTTGCTGCCCAAGTTGCAGGAGTACTACCAACAGGGTGAGTTTATGGACCAAATAGTGTATCGATCCGTTATGTATCTATATTTTTGGCGCAGCTCATGACAAGGGAGCAACGAATGGTGTTCCAGCTGCCAATTCCTCTGCGACCAGCTCTACCGCCAATGGCAATACCTCAGCCGGAGCAGTGGCCTCATCCAATGTTATACCTGTGCCCAGTATGGCAAGTCCCTTGCCTCCTATACACAGTCCAGCCAATGGCCAACCGGGCACCGGAGGTGGTGCAGGAGTAGGAACTGCTGGACCTGCAGGTGGACTCAGTTCGGGTAATGTCATTCCTCCAGCTGGCGCAGGCGGCGTGCCGGGTTCCTCCTCCTCCGCAGCGCCTGTGGGCGGAGCCGCTGCTGCTGTTCCACCTGGCTCTAGTATCTCGGGCATTGGCAGCCAGTTCGAGGACAGTCGAAATGCCTTAAAATATTGGAAATATTGCCATCAGCTGAGCAAATACATGTACGAAGAATCCCTGCTGGATAGACAGGAGTTCCTCAATTGGATATTGGATCTGCTGGACAAGATGCGCACCCAGGCCAGCTTTGACGAGCCCTTGAAAAAGCTCGTACTCAGCTTTGCCCTTCAGTACATGCACGATTTCGTCCAGTCGGAGCGATTGTGCCGAAAAATGGCCTACATTGTGGCCAAAAAGTTGGCCCAGCTGCTTAACGCGGCCGTTGAGCAACAGGGGATTAAGGAGCTAGAGGCGGGCGGAGGGGAGAAGGGACAGCAGCAACAACAGCAGCAGCAACAGGATCCCTATGAGCTGGCCTTGTGGGAGCATATGAGTTGTCCCCATCATCGCGACGTAGTGCTCTACCTGAGCACCATACTTCAGATTATCACGATTGAGTGTCCCACGGCCTTGGTGTGGAGCGGCATAGCCGCACATCGTGCTCCTTCATCTCTGGTGGGCAGTCCACTGGATCATTTGCCACTGGCTCCCTCGGTGCTGCCCATGCCCACGCGTTGTCCACGCACCAATCAGGAGCTGCGTCGCCAGTTGCGCGCAGCCGAATCCGAGATTGTGCTGCGCACTCAACACGCGGAGCAGAATTGGTTTGCCTCCAAGTGGCTAAGTGCGGGCAAGAATCATTACACCAACATACTGGCCACTCTGGATCATCTGGACACGCATTGCTTTGAGCGCATGGATCAGTGCAATAGCATGGATACGCTGTATGCGCACATTTTTGCCAGCAAAAGGCGCGAAGAGGAGCAGCAGCAGCCGCGACCTGCCTACGAACCCAAACAGGACAAGGACACAGTAAGAATCCTTTGCGAATGGGCTGTCTCTAGTCAGCGGTGGGGTGAGCATCGTGCCATAGTGGTGGCCATACTCCTGGACAAGCGTCAAATCGATGTGACGAGCACGCCGGCGGAACAGTCTTCCAGCGATAAGGATGACAAGGACTCGTTGGCCTCCGGTGCAGGTTTAATTGATGGCCTTCCCGTGTTCCAGCATGTTTTGATGCAATTCCTGGATCATGATGCTCCCGTATTGGACGAGCACTCGAGCAGTTCGCAACAGCGCGCAGAATTTACCAACCTGGTGCAGCTTTTCAGTGCTCTCATCCGGCACGATGTCTTTTCGCATAATGCCTACATGCATACGCTGATCTCACGTGGGGATCTGCTTATGGAATCGAAACCACCGGCCACCAAAACCTCACCACCACCGCCTGCACCACCACCGCCCACCAGCCATCACGGATTCGATGACGATGGCTTCGGTGGGGGCCTAGACTTCAAACACAATGAGTTCGATGACTCCAATGTGGATGATGACCTCGACAAGTTGGTACAGAATATCAAGGAGAAGGGTCAACAACATGAGGCACCCGATAGTCCCAAAATTGAGGGCAGTGAGGGCAATCCCTCATCTGGACTGAGCATTTCCCGCCACTATGTGTACACCAAACACTTTCCCATACCCCAAGATGACCCCACCATGTCCAGCTACAGCAGCGAGAGTAATCAGCGTTACATTCTGCTCTTTGGAGTGGGCAAGGAGCGCGACGAGAAGAAGCATGCGGTGAAGAAAATGTCCAAGGAAATCGGCAAACTTTTCACCAAGAAATTCTCCATCGACGTGGCCGAAGGTGGAAAGGTAAAGAAGCATTCACGCAACGAATTCAATTTCGAGGCCACCACCTCCAAGTGTCAGCACATGGCCTACTTTGATCAGCATGTCGTCACCGCTCAATGTGCGGCCAATGTCCTGGAGCAACTCAACGGCTTCGCCTTGGGCAACAACAACTATTTGCCAGTGCAAGAGCATGTGGCCTTCCTGTTCGATCTAATGGAGTTGGCCCTGAATATCTACAGTCTGCTGGAGCTGTGCGACAATCTGCTGAAAGAGTTACCCGAAGTGGAGCATCAATTGCAGTTGAAGAAATCCAATATGGTGCGTGGCTACACCACCTCGCTGGCTCTCTACATAGTCAGCATACTGCGACGCTATCACAGCTGCCTGCTACTCTCACCAGAGCAGACGCTCTCCGTTTTCGAAGGCTTGTGCCGCACCATTCGCCATGTGAACAATCCCAGTGAGTGCTCCTCAGCAGAGCGCTGCATACTGGCCTATTTGAGTGATTTGCATGAGTCTTGCGTGCTGCTGCAGGGCAAGGAACAGTCCACCGAGTACTATCAGCAATTGCAGTGCATCAAGCGATTCAAGGACATTTTTAACACGCCGGAGCAGCTTAGGTGAGTGGGAGTGAAAATTATTATAGTGGCCACCTCTTCATTGTATCTTTGTACATCTCCCGCAGCATGCCGCTTCAGGGCTACAATCCTCAGTTCCTGCAGGAGCTATTCGTAGCGCCACGACGTGGTGGCAAACTGGAACCACATTGGCTGCGTCAACTGCACGAGTCGCCGGCAAATGTGTATAGCTTTGTGTCCAACGCCTTGATCGCCGTCTGCCGAGAGACGGACAACGAGCGACTGAATGATGTGGCCCTGGCCTGTGCCGAACTGACGGCCAGCTGTAATGTCCTCTCCGAAGAGTGGATAGCCGCACTCCAAAGTTTGTGCAGTGGAAGCAAAAGTCCTAGATATCCGCACCTGGGCGGACAGGTGGACATTGGACAGGGCAAGACGCATAATGCCTTGGCCGTATTCGTGTGCATTCTGGTTGCTCGGCATTGCTTCTCTTTGGCCGATTTTGTGAGCAAATTTGCCCTGCCCACGTTGGCCAGGTCGGTGAGTGCTGGCGGTGGTGAGCTGAGCGTGGATGCAGAAGCGGGCGCCCGTCTAACCTGCCATCTCGTGCTGAAGTTGTTCAAGACCCTGGAGATTCCACAGCCGGGCATGTATTCGGTAAGCACCTCACCCAATCCACTGCATGCGTCTGGTAGCGACTTTAGTATTCGCCTGAGCTGCGATCGTCACTTGCTGGTGGGTGCCCACAAGACAATACCCATTGCTGCAGTGCTGGCCGTGCTGAAGGCCATCCTTATTGTGGTGGATAATGCAGCTCTTAAGACTCCCCTCGCCTCCGGCAGTGGATCCTCTTCGTCTGGTGGCGCCTTTGGCAGTGGTAAACGAAGTGGTTTCAACACCCCCGTCCATCCTGGCAGTACACCCAAAAGCAACGAGCAACGTCCCGCTGATCTTAGTCAGATACTGGGCACCAGTGATCTTCAGCTAGGCAACAGCAGCCTGACCAGCGAACAGGAGGCATTGCAGCAGCCGGCAGGCGGAGGCCTGGAGCAGATTTCGTTGCTGGAGTTCGCCCAGGCGGTGCTAAAGCAGATTTGCGCCCAGGAGCATGTGCTGGAGAGATGCCTCAAGAATGCAGAGCAATTGTGCGACATGATTATCGATGAGATGCTGACCGCCAAGCAAGCACAGCGGGTACTTCACATGATCTGCTATCCCGAGGCGGAGTTCAACATTATATCGGAGTTGGACCAACGGGCGATGATTGTGCGCATCCTAGACAATCTGGGCCAGTGGACTTTGCGCATTTCCTGGCTGGACCTGCAGCTCATGTATCGCCAATCATTGAGCAACAATGCAGAGCTCAATGTCTGGCTGGACACAGTGGCAAGGGCGGCCATTGATGTCTTTCACATGGAGGAGACTATTCTGCCGGGAACATTGAAGGCCAGCCACAAACCCAAGCCCTCCACCTGGCTGGTGGCGCCACTGATAGCCAAGCTAACGCCAGCAGTTCAGGGACGGATCCTAAGGGTGGCCGGGCAGGTTTTGGAGAGTATGAACTACTTCTCCAAGGTACCCAAATCGGATTGCAACAGCTCTGGCAGTGGAGATGAGCGTGAAAAGAGCAACAGTTGCCATAGCAGCAACAGCTATGGCATGGGAGGCCTGGCCGCCCGCAACAAAAAGATGCCACTCAACTATCAACCATTCCTGGGCCTGATACTCACCTGTCTTAAGGGACAGGATGAGTACAAGGAGAATTTGCTGGTGTCTCTATACTCGCAGCTCTCGCAGTGTCTGCAATCCTTTGCCGAGGTGAGTTTCCCGAGGTCCAAAATTGAAAATCCTCTAAGATCTTTGCTTTTTATTCCCTAGCTGGACACAATAGGTGGTATTGATGAGCCGCAAGCACGTGAGGAAATCCTGGATGCCCTGCAGCTGCGTTTCTCTCTGGTGGGTGGCATGTTTGAGGCCATACAAAAGAATAGTACGCCGACCACAGATTGGGCCATACTGCTGGCCCAGCTGGTGTGCCAGGGAGTGGTGGATTTGAGTTGCAACCGGGAGCTCTTTACCACAGTGGTGGACATGCTGGCCACTCTAGTGCACTCTACCTTGGTCTCGGATAGCCAGTCGGAGCGGGATGAGAACAAGAAATTGTATTTGAATCTCATGAAGAAGCTCAAGAAGGAAATCGGCGAAAAGAACAATGCCTCCATAAGGGTCATACGTCAGCTGTTGCCCCTTTACAAGCAGACCACAGAGGTGAGTGGAGGTAGGCAGTAACCAAATGATTGCTTACGTTTCCTTGTGGACTTTCAGGTCATCGCCTGCGAGCACAATGGCATGGACAACAAGGGTAACAAGATCTGTGACATGGACAAAAAGCAGTTACGCATCTCGGACAAACAGCGCATCAGTGTCTGGGACATACTCGAGGGTCATAAGAATCCCGCTCCCCTCTCTTGGGTCTGGTTTGGAGCTGTTAAACTGGAACGCAAGCCGTTAACCTATGAGGAAGCACATCGTAATCTGAAATATCATACACACAGTCTGGTCAAACCCAGCAGCTACTACTATGAGCCGTTGCCACTGCCGCCCGAGGATATTGAGCCGGTGCCGGAGAAGATTTGCATAGTAAGTGTCTCAAACCATTCAATGGTAAACCAAATCTATCATTTCCCCAACTTTGTGCAGAAGGATGAGATGATGAAAGCGGATACGCCCTCATCAGTGGATCAGTCGCCCAGTGCGGTGGGCGTGGGTACCGGACGTGGTAGGGGTAAGGGAACCACTACGCGAAAGCGCAAGCCGAAGAATCCCAAAACGCCGCCAGTGATTAACACACAGCAGGGCGGACCCCAGTTGACTCCACAGCAACAACAACAGGGCGGACCTATTGCACAGCAGCAGCAACAGCAACAACTCAACATGCAACAGCAACAAATGCAACCCAATCAAATGGGACCAATGCAAATGAATATGCCGGTAAGTGATTTGTAATCTGCACACCAAATCATGGCTAATGCCCAAATTTCTCGCTTCAGATGAATATGCAACAATTTGGTCCCAATTCCAATGCCATGATGCAGCAACAACAAAATGCCATGATGCAGCATCAGCAGCAAATGCAACAAATGGGACCCAATCAGCTGCAGCAACAACTCAATGTTGGGGGCGGAGTGGGTGGCAATGGACAGCAGAATCCTCAAATGAATTTCATGCAACAAGGTCCAGGCGGTGGACCAGGCGGTCCAGTTGGCGGTCCCCAAGGCATGCCCGGCCAGCAGCAGCAGCAACAATGGCACAATGCTCCCCAGCAGCAACAGGCTCCACAGCAATACCACAATCAGTATGCCCCCCATCAGCAGAATATGCAATGTAAGCACCACCCCATCCAGTCGTAATATCATTCCATCAATTTCCGTAATTTTTTCAGTAAATCGCATTGAGCGTCCACCATTGAATGCGAATTCCAAGCAAGCTCTCTCCCAGATGTTGCGACAGCGGGCTCCGGGCTCCTTCCAACAGCAGCAGCAACAACAGCAGGCGGGTGGCGGCAGTTTCAATCCCATGCAGCAACAGCAGGCCCAACAACAACAACAGCAACCTGTACCGGGACAGCAGCAAATGAATCCCCAGCAGATGCGACAACAGCAAATGAATGCTCAGCAGAATCCTCAAGCAGTGGCCGCTTTTAATGCCATGCAGCAACAGAACGCTCAGCAACAGCAAATGAATCCCAATCAGCAGCAACAGCAGTTCATGCGCGGCGGCAACATGCGTCCCGGCATGGCACCCGGTCAGATGAGTCAAATGAATATGGGAGGCCAAGGCATGCCACAGAATCCCATGATGCAACAGCAGATGGCTGCTCAGGGTATGGTAGGCATGGTAGGCAATCCCAATGCCAACCAACTGATGCAATCTGGCGGCGGTCAAGGAGGCAATGGTGGCAACAATCCTAATATGGGAGTGGGTGTGGGCATGAGTGGCATGGCACAACAGAATATGATGCAGCAGCAGCAACCACAGCAACAAGTGCAGTTCCAGAATTTCCAGAATCAATATCAACAGCAGCAACAACAACAACAACAGCAGCAGCAGCAGGGCATGCAACAGCAAGGCGGTGGTGCAGGAGTTGGTGTCGGAGTGGGTGTGGGCATGGGACCCAATCAGCAACAACAGCAACAGCCCAATCTCATGGGCAACTTTAATCCCCAGATGCAGCAGGCGAATCGCAACAACCCCGACTTTATGGCCGCTGCAGCAGCAGCGGCAGCACAACAGCAACAACAGCAGCAGCAACAACGTGGTGTTCCCGGCGGCATGATGGCCGCCAACCGGGGACAGTATATGAATCAAGCGCCCAATGTGACAATGACCAACATGATGGGTCCGGGACCAGGTGGTGTCGGTGTGGGCGTAGGCCAGGTACCACCCTATGCCCGACAGCAGCCAGCCGGTGGCGGCAAACCGGGTGTTCTGCCCACCCAACAACAATTCCAGCAGCAGCAGCAACAACAACAACTGCGACATCAACAAATGATGCAGATGCAGGGCATGGGCGGCGGTGGGGGTGGAGGTGTGGGCATGGGTGGCGGGCCACAGGCAGCTGGCGGAGCTGGTGCCGGTGGAGGGGGTGGCGGCATGGGGGTGGGAGTACAACAGCAACAGAGCATGAACCAACAGCAGACACCAAACCTGGTGGCACAACTGCAGCGACAAAACATGATGGGACAACAGCAACAGTACCAACATCAACCGCCGCCCTACTAGAAAATAGACACAACTCTCCCATCCTCATTATTTTCCTCCCTAGTAAGTATAAGATATAAAGTTATATACGAATATTTATCAATTGTATTTGCAATAAACAAACCACAATTTTAAAATTTAATTTTCCGTTAGAATTCTAAATTTTTATTTAATCTAAAACCAGTGTGCGGCAAGCGGTAATATCATTTTTCGATAACATTTTGTTAGAGATGAGGCACTATCGGTTAACAAGTCACCGCGAAACTATTTTTAAAATTGAAAAATTACCGATTTAATCTAAAGAAGTGAGAAACTGAGTAAAGCTATTCAATTTCAACCTAGTTGGGTGATCAGTAAGGGGGTCCTCGCTGGATTTCGTGAATCACGCTCTTGCAAAACACATTCCTACTCGTTCTTAAATTTACTTTAATTGGGGTTAGACACACCAAATATATAAGTAGGCTTTAATGACACTTTGGGATACAATTTTCTAGAGAATCCTTAAAATCGCCGCACCATGTTTCAAGGTAACACACACCAGAGGCCGTGAAAACTACATCAGCTAATTTAGCCTTATTAAATTTGTATAGCTATCTTCCAACTCTCTTAAATGCAACTCATGCTGGCACTCGCAGAAAATGGACCTTTAATTTTCGGTCACTGTTGCTAAAAATATTTAGTTCGCACTCACGCATCAAGTCGTGACTCGCAAATTGCAATCAATGCCCATCGCTAACAGTCAGCCCCAATAACAGCTGATGGAAAATGTGTTTGCCAGTGTGCGTGCGGGTGTGTGTGAGTGTGGGAGAGAAATTGTAAATTTTCATGCAATTTGTTTTTAATTATAACTAAGTATAAAGTTAATTAGTGCAATACCTGAGCACCAAAGTGCAACGTATCGATGTAGAAAATCCACACACACTCCAGTTTCGCGTAGTCCTAATCTTTCATTCAATATTCATAATTTTTCGTTTGACTTCAAGTCAAGTCCCAGTGCCAGCGGACAGAGTTCAACACTTTTCCACAGTATTGTTTGCAATTGCTTCGTGAACGGCCATACAACCAGCGGGATGAGTGAAATACCGGAAAGCAGTAAAAAGCGTCAGAAGACGGTAAGTTGGAAAAGAGGCCAACGTGGCCCCACAAATACGAAACAGTATTTGTACAATTGTGTCAAGGAAGAAAGACTTGCATGGGGCGGCCGCCCAAGCTGTGCAATAGACTCTGTTGTAACAGCTGTTGGCTCCATTTCTTCTACTTTTCTCACACAATGTTTATACTTTCCGTTGTTTAAAATAGGAAACACTCAAAAGTTAAAGCAATAGGTTACTTTAATCTAACTTTACGCTCGATGCCTTTGAATCGTATTCACATACATATCTTATCTGGGTTAAAAAAGACCTTGCTCACTCAAATAGTTTATAGGTGGCCACATCTAATCATCAGCATCCAATGGGTAATGTATGATTGAAAACCCCCCTCGGGGACTATGTACATTTAAAAACTGATGAACTTGCAAATAAATAGCCGCACGTGTAGTCTAAAAAATGCTGCGTGGACAACGCAGTATAATTAATGTAATCTTGTTCGGCTAATTATATTCTAGTCCCAGTTGTTCAATTTTGTTATCAAGTCGAGATACCATTAAAAGTACACAATTGAACCATGTCGGAATAATTAAGCTCTTTGGAGAGACATAACATAGTTAGTTATATATATGAATATGTTTTGAGAACTCAAATTCTTAAAAATGATATTTCATTAGTTAAACCTTTTTTCTCATAAAGTCCATTTTACTGCTGATAAAACCTTTAAACTTAGATTTAACATACCAAAATTATTTAACAGTTGATAAGATTATTATTTGCTGATTTCGAAGAAAAGAAGAAGAAATGTTTACTGCTTGCCGAAAAACCTGTAAACTCTTGCAGGTTTGTAGAACTATTTGTATTCACAGATAGAGAAGTTTTTGTAGCAAGGCTTTGGTTCTAGTCATTATATCAAGCTTTAAGCTGTTCCATTAACCATTAAAGGCCGAACATCCATTCCACATATGTAAGAAGCATCCTCCAAGCTTTTTTCCATTTCATTTTGCCAAGAATTAAGATTTATGGCTGTGGCCCTGAGGGCACTCGGTATTGTTTTATGAAGCACTATAAAATTATGAGGCATACCATTTGTTTATCTAGTTATCTGCCGAAAACTCGGGGAGTATATACACTGCGCTTCATTGGGTTAGCTCACCCCTATGTAGCCAAAAAAAAGGGTAAACTTTTTTTTTTGTTTTTCGACAAGTTCTCAATTTTTCATTTGTTTTGGACTTTTATAACATTTTTTTAATATACTTTCATTAGAAATAACAATTTAAGATAGGTCACAGGCTAGGACACTCTAGTTTTTGATAGTTTTTTGGACTGGATATGTCTTAAATAACCTTTTATCATCCAACGGAGCTGAAAATCATCCAGAATGATCATCATTTGGATGATTTTTGATCTTATGGCTTGGCTAGGGTATATAGATAATGTGTCTGTTTTTGCAACAAAGCCCAAAAACATTTAAGAACTAGCATAGCTTGCTATATACAATTTGTTTTATCTCTCATCCTTATTTCCTTTACAAAACAGTCTCTAAAAGCCCAGAGCTTGCAGTTGCACTAAAATTTGATTTTGAATCTTTGAAAGTTCAGTTTAGTTACTCTTTCCCAAGTAAAAGCTCAACTGTTTCTCTACAAACATTTCACAAACTAAATGTCATTACTTTTCTTATGCAATCGTGACTGTCTTACTTCCTAAGCGAATCTCAACAGGTTTTCATTACAAAATTGATTACTTTTCGGTTGCAAAAACGAAAAAAAAACTCATAAAAATCAAGTTGAAATTAAAAAGAAAGTATTCCGAAGACACCTTACTAGTTCAACTACTACGCTTGAAGCCGTGACTCAGGCCATGCTAACGAATTGTAAACAAGTTGGCGTTACTTTTCAAGCCTTCCGTCTGTCTCAGACTTCAAGAGCGGTGGAATTGTCAAAAAACTTGGTCAACAGGCGGCGGGGAGTCAGCTAAAAGTTGAATGACCACGATAATGATAAGTTGTCGTTTCTTGTTATTGTTGCTGTTTATACCCTGTAACCATGTAAAAGGGGATCATGAAGCTGCGCAAGATGTATGTAACAGGGAGAAGGAGACATTTCCCCCCTAGAATATATATAAATTCTTGATCAGTTGAGTTGAGTAAGCCATCTGTCTGTATGAACGCCTCGATCGTAGATACTAATAAGAGATAAAGACACTAATTTTTGCATGTAGGTAGTTGTATACTCCTTTTAGCGCAACAAACTGTCGGAGCCACAATTTTCCATTAATTAAGTAAAAAACACCTAAGTTAGGCGCCAAACAGTTTTGCTTAATGGAGCTAGGGGTACAGCATCGTCAGCTATTCGGCTAGAAAATGAAAAAAAAAATTACACTAAATCAAAGGCATAGGGTATATTGGAGTCGAATCAACTACAGCGCCTTTAGTTGTTTTGTTTTGTTTTGTAATTTGTTTTTACCTTGCCATAAAGACAAAATCTATTGGTTAACAAATTGTTATATTGAACGGGGTAAATGCATTGCACAATGTATTTGTTTAGTGGAAAACTTTTATAAAAAATTACCCAAGCACATGACTTTCTGAAGTTGAATGCAAAATAGTAAGAGGATAAGCAGTTCTTCAAATTACACTTTATAAAGATAACTACTTTAGGTACATTCGAGTAGAGCACGAGCTTGTTATCTTTATGTCTGTCAAGATTGTCGAGTTTCATTAATAACCTACTGAATTGGATCTAGCCAGAAGGCGACATTGCGAGAGTTCAACAAAAAGTATATAATGAATGTCTTGAAATGAATAGGAACTGAACGGTTTTGCCATTAAATCGATTTGCGAATAGATGTATCGATTTTTATACTGCGTGAGAATCGATTAAAATTGAAATAAAGTGCCACCACTAATTGAGAAGCGAGAAGAAAAATGCTGACAAAAATTACAAAAAATGCGTAAAATCAATTCACTACTCTGTTTTAGGATAGGAACAAAGTGCAAAAAATGTTTAAATATTGTTAGGACCTGTGAAAATACCACAAATCTAGTTAATCATATAAAAAGAGCAAACCCGATGATTAAAAATATGGTTCCTAAAGTAATTCTCACCACGAACTACATTTGTGGGGTTTAGGATTGATATATTTTATGTTGAATATTCTTATTCCTTTATCATGTTTTGTATAGCACCCACGCTATTATATGTTCGCATTTGTGACAGATAGTGCCATGAAGATGAAGATGAAAGAAAGTTAGGAAAGACAGACAAATTTTTTAAAACGATTTCAATCGAAGTTTTCATAAAAATGTGGAGAAAACATCGTTGCCATGAACATCGATTTTTTGCCAGCTCTAGCGTCTTTCGTATGCCAGTTTAACGCATCTCCTTGAATTAGTTAATATTAAATTTTATCTTTAAAAGTTCTATTTTAATTCCAAACAAAAACAAGTCACAAAGTCGGTCAAGGTCGACCATAATATACTCTGTACCAACGAAAGTTTTTGCTTATAATACATTTTGATGCTGCTAAAGCCAGTGCATTCATTTGCTCATAGCTCAACCATCAATTATCCGATATTTACCAATCCTTTGACGGATCGATAAAAAATCCTGATTACATTAAAAATGTTCACTAGCTACGAAACTTCTAACTATAAATCTGTGTCGGTGTATTGACGATTTTTCAAACTACGGGGACGGAAATAAACTTGATCTGCCTGCAAGTATAAGAAACTTATGTCCCAAGCATGTCGAACCTCCATCTCTTACATGATTGATGCTGATCGAGAACATATACCTGTTCTGTTGACTGTTCCACAATATACTTAATATACCCTTTGTACCTCTGGAACAGAGCATAAACATGCAAAGCTATCTATATAAGCAGCTTGTCTGTTTTGCCACAATAAAACAAACGTGATATAGTTCTATCTAAGTGGCAAATTAAACAACTGTCCCAAACAAGTTCTCTTTTTATGAGCAACTTAAATTTATCTCTGCCAACGTTGCTGGGGCCTCCCTCCGACCACGTTGTTGGTCGGGGTCTGCATTTTTAACAGAGGCCACAACCCAATGGAATTTCAGTTGCAGTTTTGAGCTTCGGCGAGAAAGTTCATCTGTTTTTGCGCCCGGTCGGTTTGGGCAAGTGAACGAACGAACAAAAAAAAAAACTCTCACTTGCTGTTTAATTAACAAAAGTATCTGCCTGCCGTCACCGCCTGTCGCTTTCTTTTCGCCTGCCACCAGTTTCTGTTTACATTTCTTTTGGCCAAAATGTATACAAAACGCGCTAATTTGCTCGACCATTGCAATAACAACAATAACAATGCGAATGCCAGCTCCAACTTAACCAAATGTTGTCTATTGAATCACGAAAAGTGCAGCGATTTGGTAAGAACATTCATATGCGAATGCTACAGGTCAAGAACACCTTCAATTTTAGTGGAATGCTGACCGTCTTACACACACATGGGCATTACGATAAAGCCATGTGGCTCCAGTTACCAAAGAGCTCTAGATATGAATCAAAAAATGTATATTCACGTACGAGGGTGAATCGATTGCTATCTGTGTGCATTTCTAGCTGTGAGATTTTGCAAGGATCCCATAGGCGCTCTGTGGACTATCTAACCTTATCGTATTCTTGATCAGCATGACGTGCTGAGTTGATTTAGCCTCGTTCGTCTGACCGTCTGGTTCTATGCTATCTCATCCGTAAGATTTAAAGCTATCGCGACCAAACCTTGCGCGAAGTCTTCTGGCACAAATACGATGCACATTTGTCGAAACCGGCCGGATCGGATGACTAAAACACATAGCTGCCATAGGAATGATCGGTCGAGAAACTAGTTTTAGTGAGAAAAACTTGTTTGTTTTCAAAGAAAACGCCCCCAAACTCTGTATTTCGCAGTTTGATATGCTTCGCCATGTTTCCACTAAGTTTGGTCGAAATCGGACATCTATATAGTATAGCTGTCGTAGAAAAGTAGTCTTTTGTGAGAAAAACTCATTTGTTTTCAGCGGAAATTTCCTTCAAATTAGTTAGAACGAGAGCGAGAGCGTTAAAGTCGGCCCTGCCCGACTTCGAAATACCCGTTACTCAGCTCAGCTCGGATAAGAATGCAACATTTTTTTAACTCGGCCATTTATTATCCGATCATTTTGAAGATCCTTGTGAGATTGTAGATATTGGCCACATAGACTACACTGCAAAATCTGAGCTCGATATCTTAAAAATTGTGGGAGTTATTCAATATTTTTTATTGCGCGGGCGGGAGGGGGCGTCGCCAAAATTTGAAACAAACTTGATCTGCATACAGACAATACTAGCTTACGTATAAAATTTGGTTGCTCTAGCTCTTCTAGTCTCTGAGATCTAGGTGTTCATACAGACGGACGGACGGACTAACAGACGGACATGGCTATATCGACTCGGCTGTTGATGCTGATGAAGAATATATATACTTTATGATATCGGAGATGCTTCCTTCTGCCTGTTACATACATTTGCACGACTTTAGTATACCCTTTTTACTCCTACGAATAATGGGTATAAAAACGTGCTGCAAGGGTATACAAGTTTCGGCCTAGCCGAAGGTAGCTTTTTCAAAACTCAATTTTCCCAAATTTGTGCTTAGTGGCGGCATTGTGTCCGTTTTTCTTTTAGACATATGAATTTAGAGCCTTCCATCCGTTTCCAATTGAAATGGAAACATGGAGTTCGAACAAAGATTTATCCCACTCCGAGTTTACCTTCTTTTTCACAACCAATTTATCTCTGGAGCAGTCTTCACCCAAACCCCAACTTGTCGCTTGCTTTTCTATTTCCAGAACCCTTGAGCACCTAATTTTGGCCTTTGGCCACATTTGAATCAAGAAATTATTAAACAATCAGCGAGACACACACACAAAAAGGCGAAAGACTGTGCAAACATTTGCCCCATATGGTTTCTGAGCCATAAAAATGATATGCTTGAATCGACGACGCGTCGTCGTTGCGTTGAAGCTGGAGCCAGATGAGGAACCGTCTCTTTCTCGCACTCTCGCGCGGGCACTTTTCTCCATCTCCGCTCTGCGTTCGTCTCCATATAATCTATGGTAAATATTATTGAAACTTTCAGTTCGCTTTTGACGCTCGTGTCGCGTTTGTCTAGAAGTGGCACCTATTTTACCAAGCCCAACTGTGCTGTGGTTATTGCTCTGCTGGCTGTTGGTGAAACTGTGTGTGTGCATCTCAATCGACTCCATTGTGCTATCAGTTGGACAACTAATATAGGTTGCAAAACAAACATCCATCGAAACAATGCCGAATCCTCCCATTGGTTTTTATCCCCATATCAAAAGAAGGGTAAGATTGGAAATGATGTTAAGAAGAGGGAGGAGCGTTGAGTTGATCTAAATAGAACTAAAAAGGTGAACAAATTGAGACAGAAAGTGGCACATCGGGCAGGGAAAGAGGTCAGTGCATAGAAAGATCCTTTGGATCATTATAACTGGATATTAATGGCTGGTTAATACGTGTAGTGTTACCCAACTAGCTGTTCCACCTCAGAACTGACCTCCAACTCTTATTTATCACACATTTTTTCCATTTCTCTTCTGCGTCCATGGCCCATCATTACATAGCAGTATTCTGCGTTGTTTATTGGATTTGGTTTTTATCTCATAACAATTCCATTTGGCGATTTTTGCTCACACGAGCTCAAGATAAGGTCAACAAACTGTGCGGATTGGGTAAATTTTGAAAGAAATCGCTTTAGGGTCAAAGCTTACCTCTTACCCAGCTTCGCTACCAAACGAAAAGCACCGGAGGCGACAACTTCTTGACATGAATATTAATTTATGATAATGTTTAAGAAGTCCATCCAGCAGAACAAGAAAAATATCTTCAATTCAATTCAAAAATCTACGTTCCGCCTCTTTTGCAGTGTCTACAAGTGGCAACGAATGTGACCGAACAAAAGCATCATGTGACACGGGAGACGAGAGGCAAACACCTGGGTCTGTGCCGGGGCTTTCGAGGATGCACTGTTTGGCTGACTGGTGAGTACTATATTAAATGGGGAAACTAGAGCGTAAGTAAAGCGAAAGCAGAGTACTTAACCCATTTATGGAGAGAACGAACAGAAAGTTGGGGGCAAAATTGATCAGCGAGAAGAACGAGACGGTGCACCTATATGTGTGAAGATTACAAACTTTGGGAGGTACAGAGTATGTTATAGTCGGGCTTGAAGCTCCATGCCTGCCCCTATGAAAAACTATTGCAATTAATTTAAACGGTAACGTCTTTCTCTCCAGAACGAATCTTGTAAAGGTCGTTCACAATCAGTTAGTATGCCAAAAGCAATAGCGTAACCATAGTGGTAGCGTTTTCGGTTTTCTGTTCAGCATTTTGAAACGGACATCGCTTCGGTTTATCTGCTGGAACTAGCTGAAAGGTTACGGTTTGGTTTGGTTCCTATTGATGGCACTTTTGAGTTCGATAGAAAGTCTAGCCGTTTAGCGGAAAAAGGCTACATCATTAGGAATTTGACTTGATTGTCCGTCCAAATGGACATTTCTCTCTTATGGGGAAATACATAGATCAGATTAGGTAATTTTTCTTCGGTTCTTACTGCAACGCATTCATGCATTCTTGTGTCGAATGCGCCTTTCACGCCATTCAAAATTCAAAAGATGCATTCAATTTGAATGCACTTGCATCCGTGATTTTCTGAGTAGTGACTCGAGAAGGTATCGACTATTTTGCCCATAGTACGGGTTTCCTTACATTTGCCAGCACCAACAAAAACGGGAGCTCATCGCCCCGGGAGCACTATAATATATTGTCCAGCCTGATTTAATGCTCATCTGCTAGTGGAAAATGTTTTTAATCAACCAAAAAATTGTGAAAAAATACATTAATTATCATTAAGAGAAACTGAAAAACAACATCTAAACCTATTTTATTGCCAACAAGATGGATGCAAGAATACAAGAATGATAGCATGCTGCCAATAAGTACACCTTCTCGCATCATTTCGTTAAATCGTGATGTCAATGACAAAGTCTGGCGGTGAGAACCTAGCATTAGATCATCCAGAGAATGACAAGTAGAATGTGCCAGTGGAATGACATTATTGAAAGATTATATGACCCTTAAGAAGTTTCACAAAACAAACAAATCATTCAGCTGTTTGTCTATCGTTAAAAATATCGATTATTTCATCGGGACTGATCTAGCTGTTAAAGTTGCGGTACAGTGTGTGCTTTCCTGCTGTGCAAGAGGTCGTGGGTTCGATCTCTACTCGGGACATCTGATGAAAAAGTTCGTTCTTTATAAACTTACACACCCGGTCACTTTCACCAGCTGTGAAGTAGCTAGCCTTGTAAAAAATGCACAAATATTGCTGCTTGGACTCGGCATTAAACTCTGTAGGTCCCCTTCTCTTGTGGGAAACTAACAAGAATTCAAGCCAAGAAATTAAGAGAAGCTCGGCTTGACCTTTTGGTGCTGTGACGTCAATTATTTTACACTTAATTTAGCCCCTAAAAGTAGCAGTTGGCCCTTTAACAGTTTTGCTCTAAGAGTAAGGACTATAAGATAATGCTTCTATTTTGGTATTTATCGTATGATTTACTCAAGTCAGTTCAAAGAGGGTTGAGGGAGGGACTACCCTGGAGATTAATCCTTACCTTACCTCCACCTTAAATGACATCTCTAGTCTACACTTTTGCATATCACATACGCCTTTCTTTTATGGGAGAATTCAGTTTTTAGAATGAATATGACTCATTTTTAGTTTTAATCAGACAAATTGCGACTTGGTTAATACAAATTAATAGAATTTTAATCACAAGAAACTAAGTGCGCTATTTTGGCCAGTCACGCAACTTTCGATTGTCTATTTCGTTGGCTAAGCTGTGATGCATTGATATCTTAGATGTACTCAAACCTGTTCCCATTTATGATCAAAATGTTAATCAACCAAATTATGCGGACTCGGAATTGGTAAATGTTCTCGTTTGCAAAACGTGGTTCTGTTATTTATCTAATAACCTTGGGTTTTTAAGTGAATTCTCTAAACTTTGTCGAAAATAAGAAATTTAACCAATTCCGCTCGATCGATTTGAGAATCAAGGGTAGCTTGTAACATTCAGAAAACGAAATACTAAACTGTCAGCGTGAAAGAAGTCCTTGAGCAAAAAGGAATTTCCTTTAAATGGAAGGACAGGCATGGAACAAGGTATAAGACATATATAAACTCTCTCCTTTTCTTGTCACTTTGCAGGACTTAGCGGTGCTGGAAAAACCTCAATTGCCTTCGAGTTGGAGGCCTATCTCGTCTCACGAGGCATACCCGCCTATGGCCTGGATGGTGATAACATACGCACTGGCCTGAACAAGAATCTGGGCTTCACCCCGGCCGAGCGTGAGGAGAATATACGTCGAGTGGGCGAGGTGGCCAAATTGTTTTCGGATAGCGGCGTTGTGACCATTTGCAGCTTTGTGTCGCCCTTTGCCGATGATCGTGAGATGGCACGTAAAATTCACAAGGATGCGGGCCTCAAGTTCTTCGAGATCTTTGTGGACACACCGCTAGATGTGTGCGAGACGCGCGATGTGAAGGGTCTGTACAAGAAGGCACGCGAAGGCACAATCAAGGGATTCACGGGCATCACCCAGGAATACGAACGGCCACAGCATCCCGAATTGATTGTGAATACGCATGGCTATACGGTGCAGGAGTCCACGCAGCAGCTGGTGGCACTGCTCGAGCAGGAGGGCATAATACCACGTTCTCTGCGGGATGTGGATCTGTTGCCGGAACTGTATCCGAGTGAGACAATTGCCTCGGAGGTTTTGCGTCATGAGGCCGAATCACTGCCGGGCCTGGACATTAAGACCGTGGAGTTGCAATGGGTGCAGGTGTTGGCCGAAGGATGGGCCTATCCCCTCAAGGGTTTTATGCGTGAGGATGAGTACTTGCAGACGTTGCACTTCAATACACTCCAGAGTGGCATGGATGGTTCGTATCGTGAGAATCACTCTGTGCCCATAGTGCTGAGCGCCAGTTCGGCGGACAAGGAGCGCCTGGATGGAGTCTCAGCGCTTACCTTAAAGTATGAGGGCAAACCGGTGGCCATACTGCGTCGTCCCGAGTTCTATTACCAGCGCAAGGAGGAGCGTCTGTGCCGCCAGTTCGGCACCAGTAATCCAGCGCATCCATACAGCAAGCAGGTGCTCGAATCCGGCGAGTATCTGGTCGGTGGGGATCTGGCTGTCATTGAGCGCATCCGTTGGCAAGATGGTCTCGATCAGTATCGGCTTACGCCCAACGAGTTGCGACGGAAGTTCAAGGAGCTGAATGCGGACGCCATCTTTGCCTTCCAGCTGCGCAATCCCATTCACAATGGCCATGCGTTGCTCATGCAGGACACCAGGAGGCAGTTGCTAGATCGTGGCTTCAAGCAGCCAGTGCTATTGCTGCATCCGCTGGGCGGTTGGACCAAGGATGATGATGTACCGCTGCAGGTGCGCATGAAACAACACCAGGCTGTGCTCGATGCGGGTGTATTGCGTCGCGAGGACACGGTACTGGCCATTTTTCCATCGCCCATGATGTATGCGGGTCCGACGGAGGTGCAATGGCATGCCAAGGCGCGCATGAATGCTGGCGCCAACTTCTATATTGTGGGACGAGATCCGGCAGGCATGCCGCATCCAGATAAGCAGGCCTATCCGGATGGTAATCTCTACGATGCCACCCATGGTGCACGTGTGCTGAAAATGGCTCAGGGACTGGACAGCATGGAGGTGGGTGCCACCAAGTGGCCTGTAAACACAAACAAAATGTAACTCTTTCTCCTCCTTAGATACTGCCGTTCCGTGTGGCCGCCTACGATAAAACTGCCAGCTGCATGGCCTTCTTTGAGCCAAAGCGCAAGGATGCCTTTGAATTCATATCGGGCACCAAAATGCGCACACTGGCCAAAACAGGCGCCAGTCCGCCGGATGGCTTTATGGAGCCACATGCCTGGCAAATTCTGTCGACCTATTATCAGAATTTGCCACAGGCGTAACCTCTGGCCAGCTAAGGACCAAATCCCGTGCAATTCCTCTTACTTTAATAATCGTTTATTCTAATTATTATCCTTGTCTTGTTCTCTAACCCCCCTACAAATCCGAGCCTATGTATCCCCCCAATCCTCGTAAGTGTGTGTGCATCTGTGTGTTTGTATATGTGAGTGTTTAACTGTATCCCTTTTGTTGCGCTTATCCACTTGTTCAGTGTTCGTATCGTACAATTAATTGTATTTACACTTAAGTTGCCCAATCCTCTGTTCAACTAAGGCAAAATGTCGCCATTTTGTAAACTGTTTTTTAAATATATAAATAATTATTGAAATTTTGTGCAGCTCGCATTAGTGGGGCTGGTGTAGAGGATTGAAGAAAGACCACTAAAGGGTCCAACAATGATTACTGATAACATTAGCTGCACACACTCGGACACTATCGGTCTGGTACCCCCAAACTGGCTTCTCACGTTTGTCATTAACCACCTGCACGAGTACGTGTCCTATTCTCTTTTAAACCCAGAATTCCATAAGCGATAAACGATGTTTGAAACAAACCCAACTACCTTACCTCTCTTGTTGACCCATTGCTCTAACTGTCGCTCTCACTTTGACACTCCCTCTCGCGCTCTTGGCAAAAGCTCGGACCGCAAAAAAAAAAAGCTCACTGTCTTGCCGTTCATAAAGCTTGACTTGCGTTAACCCCTTTTCATTAGAAATATATTAATTGGATTCAATTTCAGCTTAAACAAGTTGGATCTTTTTACTAGCTGAATTGTCTTTTGATACGGAGTTGAATGCTTGTGCAGACTATATAGGAGTTCGGGATGTGTACATATTTGTAACCTTTAAACTTGTGAATGCAAAGGCATAAAATCTATTTAAAAGCAGATTCTGTTTTTTTTTTTTAATCTAAAGCTGGTTTTGTTACATGTGGCAACGCCAAAAATGCTCAGTAAGGTTTGTCATTTCACCAAGAATAGACTAACAATCGGGGGGGGGCTTGCAAATCATTGAATTTTCCTATCAAAGTTCACCAAGGTCCGAGCAGACTATTTAAGCTATTATGACTACCACCATAGCATTCCACCAATCCGCGTGCGGAGAGTGCGTACCGAGGGGAGTATTGCTGCTGTATCGGTCAATGGCAGATCTAGGAAGATATATGGCTCTGCCCTGGCTTCAACCCCATTAGCACCATTCAATTGAGAGGGGAGTTTGGTAAGCAATTACTATTTGGGGGGGCTACTTGGAGTCTCTTTTATACCAGGGACAAGCCCTGCAGCCCTGGAAGACAATATTACAGCTGCAATTGGTGAAATACTGGCCGGAATGCTGTAAGAAGTATACTTCAATTAAACTTACGGATGAGCATTTACCTAAAATAATCTGCGGTCGGCCTGCGAAATGGACTCAAAGTGCATCACGCATACGCACTGATGCCCTTGCTTAGATGTTTCATTTCTAAAGAGTTGGCGTTGACTTGCTTTAAAGTATAAACCTTTGAACACCTGACACTAGGTTACTCTTGCCTAAGCTAGCTTAATGTATATTTCTTAATAAGTTTAACAAAGCTAAACAACATCTGATCCTACTGATCACAATGACCGTCCAATATAGACGTAGGCTCAACTAGTTTCTTGCACATGATTTATTTTTATAAAATTGTATACGTTTAATAATTAATATTACAAGTAATTTATTAATATCAAATATGCATTTAGTTATCAATTAATTTTCACAATATGTATTTTACGGCGCTGTATGGTTTATTTAATATTTATATAAATATTTGTTTATTACTTATTAGGTGTGTGTATTTATTATCCAAACGTGATCTTGTTTCCACCATTCATTGAATTTGCATTACTTTTGACAGAAACCACGTTCTATTGACAGAGCTCTGTGTGTGTGTGTGTGAGAGAGTGTTTGGGCGGCAAAGTAAAACAAATAAAAAATAAATACAGTAAAAACTATATAAAATGAAATGTGTGTGAAGACGACGAAGAAGACGAAGGAGTGGGAGGGGGGAGAACACCCGCAGCTGTGCAAACTACACGAAATGATAACCAAGGCAGGGGGTTTCTCTGGAATTGTGCGTCTGAACACCCTGTCTGCATGTGTGCAGCCACATACACTGCACTACACAATCTTAACGAAATGGCAAAGAGAGGGAAATAAGTCTGACGATGAGCAAAACTAAATACATACATACATTCATATATAGTTTATATATATTTATAGGTATGTTACAAGTAATTAATTACAAATCGACAACAACCATGGCTGTGGGCTAAAGCAAATGATTTATGCACTTAACAAAACAATACTCTTCGAGAAGGATGTGGCTGGGATTAACTTGAATTTGTATAATTTATGTTTCATTAATTAGTTAGCAACTGCATGTAGAATGTACCTTTCCATATTACAATATTTCATTTAAGTCGGTTGGGAGAGCTGGCGCCATTATCGCTTGTACGAACTTAACAGGAGTTAAGAAAACTACTACCACATACATTATCATAATTATTACCACCGTGCCGCATCAGTGCCAATCGCACATTGCCACGTCAAAGCAGACTGCATCTGGACAACCAACTGTCCTTTGGCCGGCTCTCGGTCAGTTTTAGCTGATGGCCGCCCTTGGGTGGATTATTTGCCTCCTGTTTTGAGAGAAGGGAAACGTTTCATTGTAATTACACATCAATATAGTTTATCTGGGCGTCGGGCTTACCATTCGCTTTTCCGTTTTCGCTTTTATATCACTGGCAAGTGTGAGGAAGGCCTCTTCCACATTGATGCTGGCTTTCGCGGAGGTCTCCATAAATTTGATGCCGTACTCAATAGCCAATTGCTCGCCACGCTCCTTTGAAACCTGTGCAAATGATGTGAAATGATTGTTAAAAAGGGAATATAATTGGGTTGGGTTGCTGCAGTTGAGTCATGGTTTAAGCATATTTCAGCACAACATACCTGTCTCTTATCATTCAATTCACATTTGTTGCCCAGCAGCATTTTCTCCACATCGGCCGAGGCATTCTCTTCGATATTTCGTATCCAATTTTTAATATTCTCGAATGATTTCTCCTGCGTGATGTCATACACCAGCATAATGCCCATGGCACCTCTGTAGTAGGCCGTGGTAATTGTGCGGAATCGCTCCTGACCGGCAGTGTCCCTATTGGAGAGAGGAATTCGTCAATTTTAATGAGGAACCAACCAGCCGTTTTCGGCACAAAAACTCACCATATTTGCAATTTGATTTTTTTGTTATCTAATTCAATTGTTCTAATTTTAAAATCGATACCTGTGGAAGAAAGACGAGAGCACATGATAAGCATAAGAACGAACCCACTCAAGCCAAATTGTTTGGCTAGCTAAACCTGTTTATGACGTGGGCGGAGGAGCACACAACGCAATTAATTAAAACAATGTGGTTGAAGTAGGTAAACGCTACCCGAAATTGGAATTAGCGCAAAGCGGGGAACGTGCCAAGTAAATAAAAACAAACAATTGGATTATGTTATGACATGACGACTGAGCAATGCGGCTGATCAATGTAATTTACATATGTATATATTGAAGAGTACTCGCACAACGATCAAGCGGCCTTTTATCAGCTCTCTGTGTGTGGCAACCCCTTGTCGACGTCCCTGCCCCTGAAGAGATAAGCAGGCCAGCGCATAGAAAGTACATTGACTTGAGTGGACACAGTGGCTTAAACATAAGAAACTGTTTGAAATGCGGGTAGGTAAACAGCGTTTGAATCTTTGTATTTTTGGGTCGGATGTGGCCAAGGTGAAGATTTAGTATAATTAACAGTCTAGCGATTGCCTTAAACATTTCCAATGAGATCATCCTATGTTTGGCAGAGATGAGGAACAAAATGTTGTATTTTTTGTTATAGTTTTTAACGACCTTTCAAATAATTAACTAGCAAAGCTATTTATGTTTTACCATAACTAATAAATATGCGCTAGGAGCTTTAGTGGAGATCTGCAGCGCATTCAACAACGTGTCCATGGTCGATAATGAACATGAACCGTCTAAGCCACCGAGCAGCCAACCTGTTAATTAACTACCTTCCGAGTTGCGGGCTCCAGCGGAGTGGGGCAACGCGTCACAGAGACACACCTCAGTGTTGAGTCCTATTGCCTCAACTGTGGAACTTAACAAAAAGTTACCACAGGAACTGCTTATGCGAATAATATAAGCATGGAGTCAATGCGGAATAGATAGATCTCTTCCTATTCATAAAATACCCCGATGGAACCCCCTAAAAACAGGTAACTTTCTGCTTATGCCAAAGCCACAAGGTATAACTGGCGCATAGTGATGGACAGCCCAATTTAGAGGAAAGAAGAAAGTAAGAAGGCCACAAACGCTTCCAAGAAGACCATGTGCACTACTTGAGGCCTCTTTGTTGCTTTTAAATCTGTTATAAGGAGTGCCAGCAGGCAACGGAAAAGAGGACCATCTTTAAATTTATGGAAAAGGTCCAGAAGTTTGACAGCAATGATAATCATAATCCGAATAAACCCAGGGATTTTAAACCAACGACTCAGAAAACAACACAACTCTTTGCAGTGACAGACATAAGTTTGGCACAGCTCTTTAGGAGTAGACGTGGCCAGATCGTCGGACTATTTAAGACCAAGAACTGGCTGAAAAGCTTAATTAACAACATTCCTTGGTTCACAAGACTAGAACCAGATGTGGGACCAGACTCGCAGCATCAACAATTAAATGGGTCTAGGACCGCAAGAGTACCTGCTTATTGTACAGACCCCCAGACAAGGCTGTAGTATGAGCTTTCTGATCTTTGCTTCATATTCCAGGCGGAGACGGCGCGCCGTGCCTGTCGCTCTGTTTAAAGAAGGGCTCACGAATGATGACATAGTGGTAGTGGACATTTCTGTAACAACGTTGGACAGCCACTGCCTACGGTGTCAGACTAGGCATGACCAGCAACGGTAACTGCAGTAAATAGGTGAAATCAGGAGTTAATATATTCCTGGAAGACCTCAATCAGTTTTCTGGCAACTTTCAGCTGCTGCTGGTATTACTGGAAGCTTCCTTTGATACTTCTTAATCCAATCTCTTGATAGTTTTAAGCTCAGCGAATCAGTTTTGGGCACATTTGGCTTAAAATTCGCCCCGATGGCTGTTCGAGTTAGCTCAACCTTTGTCAAAACTTGTTTTGGTTTTGATTGAAGGTAGGGGTTGAAGGTTGCTAAACTTATTCAACTCAAGGATCAAAGGTATCCTTTTGAAGATGTTAAGCTACATTTGATAAACTTCTTAGATCAATTTAACCTTAAAAGAATATTTTGATATTAAAAGAGATAGAATGTTGTAAGATAATGTCTAGTCCAAATGGATACCAGAATCATCTAATGAATCATCATCTGCTTCTCAGTACAGCTTCTTAGATTATAGAACTTATTTTAAAAATAATCTAAGATATTTGTGTATCAAAACTACTTTGAAATTGGAACACGAAAACCTAAACCAACTTCTGGAATGGTCAGTGAATTAAGGGCCCATTTATCACAAGCCATCCATCACATAAACTCACCAATAACAAAGAAAGTAGCAACTTTATGTTAAACAAAGAAAGCTTCTTTGGCTAAGTTATATAAGCCATATTTGAGAGTTATAATATTTTATGATTTTGGTGAATTTCTAATTGCTTTGTTTTCTTTATATTCGTCATGACGTTGATAACATTTGTAATCATAGGTTTGTTTTTGTATGTGTTTGCAAGAGTGTGGACACTTCCTGTTGGATTGTACACCCTGCCTAACTCTACACATCCTGGTTTTGTTTGGCCAGGCCCATAAACACAAACAATAATAATAATTATTATTATTATTATGACATATCAGAGGCAAGGCGAGGCAAAGGAAAAAAGAGAAGAGCATTCCAAAATGAGTCACATATTCTCGATTGTTATTTTGTTATTCGAGTTGCTGGGCTGCCCGGCGGCGTCATAATTAATTAAAAAACCAGGCAAGCCCGGGCATACAGAAGCAGAGACGGAAACAGAGATATGATGATGATGTATGCAGAGTGAAATGTTTAGGTGGCCCCAATCCTCACCTATTGTGGATATAAATGTGGTATTGAATGCATCCTCGGAGAATCGGAATAGGATGCATGTCTTGCCCACACCAGAGTCACCGATGAGCAGCAGTTTGAACAGATAATCGTATGTTTTGGCCATGCTGCTGTCTGATCTATGTCAATCACAGTTAAGCTTTGTTGTTGTTTGTTTGGGGTGGGGTGGCTCCTCCTCAGGTCCAGCTGCTTCTGGCTAGTGATGTTCACGTTGGTGGTGGGTATTCAGTGGTTTTCAATGCGGATGATGATTATTATTATACGTAACCACAGCCGACCGACGACAGACAGACACCAACAAACACGAACACCGTTTTGCTTTTTCTTCAGAGATCTCTTTGGGTGTGTGTTTCTGTGTGCGTGTGTCAAAAAAATGGCGACGTAGTTTCAAAACACGTATTTCATTTGCACTGTTCAATTTTCGCGCGAAGTCCACACTGTAAGCTCACGGCGGCTTGTGGCGGTTGTGTGTACTGTTGTTGTTGGTGGGCGAGACGCTAGAATTAAGCTTAATTTACTGCTTTCTAATTACGCCCGTACAAAAAATATGATTGGTTCGTTGCAGTGCTGTGTAATGGCCAAGCAGCTGCTGTTGGGCTGACAGTGTTGCAAAACGCTTGCATGGCAAATCAATTCAGTTCTGGTGTGACCGCAGCCAGACATAGGTTTCCACTACAGCTGCGTTCAGACAACAATCGAGAATCGGGCGTTCGTTTAAAAAATACACAGTTTAAGGGCAGGTGGCCGGCTACCGCAATTACCACAAATAAAACAGGTTCTAATAAATCATACTTGGAACTATGAATTACAGCAGACACGTACACAACTCACAAAAATTTTGTATTTTATCTCCAATTGTTGCTTTTCAATTGATTTCGTGAAAGCAGTGTCACTTAAATTCATCTTGATTGTTGCGCGAAAGTAGACAATCGAGAGGACGCAGAACGTTGTACAAAATCATTTGGAACTTATCGATAACATGTGCAGTCGATTACAGAACCCTTAGAGGTGGAAATCAGCTATTACTGTCGTTATAGATATCGGTAGACAGGTGAAGTGAATTCCAGACAACAACGACTTTGTTGATAATCTGATTGTGTCAGATTTACTCAAGGCCCAGCGGCGGTCAGCAAATGAAACATAAACAAATGTGAAAAGTGAAGTCACAAGACGACGACGCAACCTCAAGAATTTGCCGTCGTCGCCCCCGCACACACACACAGTTGCAACTATTATTATTATGGGCAGCAAAGAGTCCAAACAAATTTGCATCAGCTATGAGGATGCACTTAAACGTGGTAAGTGGAAATTGGTTAGCTAACCTTTGCCTGGGCCAGAAATAGGTCAGCGTTTTAGAACCGAACCCACGGGCCGCAGCTGAAACAAAAACAATAATAGTGCACACACACACGCACACACTCACAGACACAACCACATGCCAATACAAACAGAATACAGGTGCAGATTGCGCTTTATCGATTCTATTGTTTTGTTTCCCCATTCAATTTCCAATTTCCATGCTGTGTGCCGTGGAGCTGGACACTGGCCATTCCGTTCTCCTTCTTGTGTGTCTTTCTATCTATTCATTTGCAATTTTGATTGTATTGGTGTGTGTGTGCGTATGGGAATTTGCGTCGCCGCCATCAGTGACGTCACAATAGAAAATTTTAGCCAGGCGCTTTTATTGTTGCACTATTCGAAGGGTGACGCTGGAA
Source organism: Lordiphosa fenestrarum (assembly GCA_035044985.1). NCBI lineage: Eukaryota > Metazoa > Arthropoda > Insecta > Diptera > Drosophilidae > Lordiphosa > Lordiphosa fenestrarum. The sequence goes on along the minus strand of JAWNNO010004756.1, from coordinate 57,662 downwards.
GGGCGAACAAAGCAGCAATGACCAGTAAAATCACTGCATATTGCGATTGTCGAAACCTCTATTAAAATTGTGTTCATATTTCCCACCAATTTATTGAAAATTTAGCTGTTGGAACCAACTAGGATTAAAACCAGATTCTTAAGTAAAATAATTCTATTTGAAGAAACAGGAAATAGTCGTAGCAATGCAGCTTCGGAGTAGGCGCGCAAATATTATCAGGAATTAAATAAGACCAACTCGTAGCGTGCTTTTAGGGGCTTGCCAATTCTGAATAGAAAGGATATTGGAAGAGTATAGTAAATATAAGATCTTTAGGCTGAGACCTTAAGACTGTACCTTTTAAGATAGATCCTAAGACAACAAAGTACGGTTATACCTCGAGCGGTCAGAACAGAACATCAAGAGTACACCTAATTTACTGGCGCTTCAGAGAGAAAGGGAAGAGAGACAAAGGCTCCAATCGATTTGCGCGAAATAGAGAGCGGGCCACCCTGTTTTAGACAATATATCAATTGGTTGTGGCTTAAATTAAGTAAATTCAATGTTACTTCCTTAACAACTTTCAGCTGGTATAGAGATTTCGCGTTAAATATAACCCACCATCTCTTTTGGGGATATATACGGATCGATTCGGACGACTCGCCTTGCCGATAGCAAATATGCCGATCGCTTTCCTCAAACTGTGTTCGGATTTGATGAACGGCTTGGCTCTAGTGCTCCAACTGTTTTTAAAACGTTAGGAGCGAGCAGCTGAAATTGGACAACGACAAGTTGATCCCACCAGATGATTGCCATGCGAATTAAAAGTCGTATCCAAAAGTTATTCATGGGCCTTAACTCCGAATAAAATCTTAGAATTGTATCCAAACCAAATCTGAGGGAGATTTCTATGTGTATGGATTTGATCCCAAGTTTTAAGCTGACTAATGGCCAAATGGAAGCGCATTTGGATAAAGATATAAATACGCTTCGAGGTGTTCCGGGAGTACCCGGAATAGACTTCAATCTTTAGAATTCGCACAAAATCTAACATAATTCTATTCCATTCTTAAAATAATCACAAAATCGTTAAAATTCTTGAGATACTCCAACCAAATTCTATTTGAAATATGGCCAGTGGAACTTTTGGTATCGCATCCCCCAACCCTAATCTTGATGACGTCTGGCGTTGGCGTTACCTTGATTTGCTTTTGCTCCGGCATTCATCTGGCTACCGCTTCTCGTAGTTGTTCTTCTTGTTATTGTTGTTGCTTTATGACCAGGCAACCAACAAGAGTAAAGAAAACGAATGTTACTGATAAGCCCCCAGTGCCTGGTTCCACACCCAGCCCCCTACTCCATACATTTCGCCCCACCAGGTGCGTGCGTTTCTTATTAGCAGAGACCGGTTCCTCATGCATGCATGTGTCTCCACGTTCAGAGCGGTAGTCACAAATCATAAGGAAAATTGCACTTTTTACAATGAAATTCCGTTTGTGTCGCGTGACGTCGCATAAATTCCATGCAGTTGGAGCCATAATGAACAAGGGGGAAGAAACGAAACTGAATTCTACATTTGCTTTTCACGCTCGATATGTGATTATCAAGTGTTGGTCGCCAACCTGATGGGGAATTAAAAGTTTGATTTTATTGACAGTAAATTGATTACGTGTTTAATGGCTTTAGGTGAGCATATCGCTGGCCATTTGCTCTTTTTCTTCTCCATTTTGGGTCGCGTAGAGGGTATATGAACTTCGTTGTGTTTGCTTCAGCTCTTTCTATCTTATTGTGGCAAAAACGTTTTGCGTTTTATAACGTTAAATGCGTTACGATTCTTAATTATCGGTAAATGTGTATGTGTATTAGTATGTTTGTACCCACATATGCATATGTATGTAGTTTGTGAGTACTGTTTTATGAACATGTGCATGTGCACTTGTGATATTTCGCCAAATGAATCATTCGTCGTATTCAAATAAAAATACAATTGAAGATAACTGTCAGTTGTATAACTTTAGCCAAATATAAAGAGATTCGATTTATAAATATGAAAAGATAGATGTATGTTTTGCTTAGCGATGTCAACCGGTTCAGAGGCGAACCGCCGTTGTGTTCGTAATCCGAAACTGTGACGATTTGAAAATGCCGAGTTGCGATCAGAATATTTGGAAAATGGGGTAGTGTATTGGAAACTTAACTAAACGAATCAGATACTTAGCAAATTATTGTATCTTCCCACGTCATTTCAGTTCTTGAACTTATGGACAATGCTTGTACAGATTTTGAAGCAAATTAAACGTTTTCTTGAAACTAAAATGTAAACCACTGAACTGAAAACCATTTTATGAACCGAACCATTGGTTAAATACTTTTAATTAACAGCAGGGGACACGTAATTCGAGTCTGGAAGCAGTACAAGCTGGGCTTGGGCTCGACAGCACTGCATCTATGTCGCCAATTCGCTTAGATTTTGTTATTTTAACCAGGGCTGCAAACCAGTTTTGAATCGAACCGGTTCGAACCGGGAATTCCGGCTTTAAGATTACTAAGAAGCGACCCTATTAAAGCTGAACCTAAACCAGTTCCGAACCTAAAATTTTGACATTAGACATAAAAACATTTGACCTATTTTCTAGCAATATCTTCTGCTATCCTGATAGTTCTGTCAGGAATCGACAGGAAAGTTTAGGGCAAACATCTATAAATATGTTCCGATTTACAATTAGAATGCCAATCATATTAGCCTCTGTGTTTCAAGATCCTCGATTCCATAGCTTATTGAATGATTCACAAAAAAAGATTACTGTGGATCATTTTTCATAAGTTGACTGCGAAATTGAATTTTAGAATTTAAGAATTGTATGAATATAGTATAGTAAAATTCAGGTTAGATAATTAGTCGGCCCTCGAATTGGCATAGACTTTCGTTGAATCAAGACTATGTATGTACGCCCTTCGACATTCTTCCATATTCTTTTCTTTGATTTTTGGCTTATAGTTCTTTTAACTTGTGGGAATTAAGTCACGTCACATCTCAAATTCGACAGCGTGCGCTGGCGCTCGACTAAAACCGCAAAGTCATATAACTTATCGTGGTGCTCCCCCGTCAAGTATTATAAGCGACTAATTGATCAAATCAATTTGGTTAAACCCAACTCCATCTAAATGTGTTGTTTAGTAATCAATGTTTGTTATTTTCTAATTTTCAGTTAGCGACACTGAACTGCGACGCCTGAAAGATGCCTTCAAGAAATCAGCTGGCGTGGGTCGACTCTACCTCAGTCGCAATGCCTTCCAGCAGGATGTGCTCTGCGAGGGAGTGCCGCCAAAGATTACAGATATGTTGTATGCAGCCTGCGGTGGCACTCAGCGTGGTATTTCCTTTAAGGATCTGCTTTGTGGCCTCGTGCTGATTACACGCGGCTCGCAGGAGGAGAAAACCAAGTAAGTTGTCGTAGAAATCTCTTAATTGAAGTGGCCACAACTAATTCTCGTATAATTTGTTTAGATTTCTGTGGAACCTGTATTGCAACGACGCTGGCACTTACATTATCAAAACGGACTATGTGCGAAATGTTAATCTGGCTCCCTTTGAGAGCGTCTCCTTGTTTGCCCAAAGCGAACGCGTCAATTTTGAACAATTCCAGGATTGGATTATCAAGCATCGGAATGCCACAGTGCTATCCAAATGGCTATTGGCCGATAATTGTGTCAGCCTCACATCAGAGCTGGAGACGCCCACTTTCTATCAGAGTTTAGCCGGTGTCACGCATTTGGAAGAGAAGGTGAAGATCAAGTACTTATATTGGGTTGTATATTGGCCATTAAAAACGAGGCCTTAGATGGTTCTAAGAAAATGTTAACCCATTGATTTGTATCATATTGTGTTGTTCCATCTGTTTTTGGACTCGTACTCTTTTTGTTTAACGAAGTTAGCTATAGCTATAAAGTTAGCAATAAGTCCTCTAGTTCTCAACGAAAGATTCAGCTTATTAACATTTCCATTTCATTTCATTCCACAGGACATTGGCGACCTGGAGAAGGAGTTCTGGCGGCTGAAGAATACCTCACAGAATGGTCAAATTGATTTGCAATTTCTGGGGCCCCTGATTAGCCCACCAATACCAAAAAATGCGCTGACTGGTCTATTTAATGCCTTCGATGAGAATCGTGATGGTCACATAGACTTCAAGGAGCTATGCTGTGGTGTAAGCGCAGCTTGTCGTGGCCCTGGAGTGGAGCGCACGCGCTGTAAGTTTCTGTTACATCCATACCATTTAACAAACAACCCAGACTAATCCTGCAATTCTCCACCTCCTTTTGCAGTCTGCTTCAAAATCTTTGACGTGGATCGTGATGGTGTTTTAAACCACGAGGAGACTCTACAAATGATCAATGTGCTGCTTTTTGTGTCCAAAGAGAACCGTGATGCCCAACAGTATAAGGATTTGACCAAGGAGCATGTCATTGGTGATCTTCTGGAGTTTGCCCAGCGAAAAAGCCCAGACGGCGCACCCAGCCAACTAACTCGCGACAATGTCTCACTGACGGCCGAGGATTTTATGCTGTGGAATGTGCAATGCGGCCTGCGGCTAATGCAGCCCCTGCTCGATCTCATTTTCGAGCTGTGCCATATCGTGTTTGGACTGTGGCCGCAGTGCAAGCACATGGAGTGCGACATTGTTCGCGGCTGGTTGCGACGCGAGGAGCGTCGTCCGTATCGTGTGGGTCAGTTCTGGTATCTGATCACGCGGGACTGGTATGTTAACTGGATGCAGTATAGCCAGCATATTTCGCATACCTGCGACTACTGCAAGCGCACGGCCAGCCAGCGTAGCGCAGTGGACGAGGCTCTTGTCTGTGACGAGAGTTTCAATACGCACAGTCTGGAACAGCATGATAACTACTCGCTGGGCTCGGGCTCCGGCTCGGGCTCGGCCAGCAGTGGCATCTCGGCGGGTCGTCACTGTGCGGGCCAACAGCGTCCAGGTGCGATAGATAACAGCAATCTGATTACGGTCAATCCGTATCGAAATGTTCGCACATTGACGGGCGAGGGTGGACATCTGAAGCGAGACACGCCTCTGGTGCAGAGTCATGACTTTGAGCTGGTGCCCAAGTCGCTGTGGAAGGCGCTGAATCGTTGGTATGGCGACAACTTGCCACTGCCCCGCCAGGTGAGTGCCTTAGGAAAGATATCAAATGGATTTATTGCTTACTATCTTCCTATTTAGGTCATACAACCACCCAACTCTGAGGTGGAGCTGGAGCTCTATCCCTTAAATTTGCGCATTTTACTGCATCAGGCCCAGCCGGGACAGGCCAGTGCAACTGGAGCCGGGGGTGGCACGCAACTGGGCAGCTGGGGCTCCACCGTAAGCGGTGGGTATGGTGTCCTGGCCTCCGGTGGCGGATATGCAGCCATTGCGGCCAGCAGCGTGCTGCAGCCACCGAAGCGATATTTGGCCTATACCGCAGCCTTCAGCCGACTGGCCACTGTGCGTCAAGTGGGTGAATTTCTGTGCGAGCAGTTGCGCCTCAAGGCGGAGGATATTCGGCTGTGGCATGTGCCACCGCTGGATAATGGTGCCATATTGTTAGAGGAGGATTCCATGTGCCTGAAAGAGTTACTGATACGAGACAACGATCAGCTATTGCTGGAGATACGCAACAAGGATTTGACCTGGCCCGAAGAGTTGGGATCGTTGGCCACAGCGCAGAGCGGACAGAGCGGAGCTGGTGGTCCAGGCGATCGTCGACGTCTTACCCGCAGCTCCATCATGTCTGTGCACGCGCCGGGTGCCACCGGCTTGCACAATCTGGGCAACACCTGCTTCATGAATGCCGCCCTGCAGGTGCTCTTCAATACCCAACCCCTGGCCCAGTACTTTCAGCGTCAGATGCATCGCTTTGAGTTGAATGCGGCCAACAAGCTGGGCACTCGTGGACAACTGGCAGTGCGCTATGCGGAACTGTTGAAGGAGGTGTGGACGGCCACCACACGTTCAGTGGCGCCGCTCAAGCTGCGTTTCTGTGTGAACAAGCATGCCCCCCAGTTTGCCGGTGGGGGACAGCATGATTCACAGGAGCTGCTTGAATGGCTGCTGGATGCCCTACACGAGGATCTCAATCGTGTAACGGAGAAGCCCTACAGTGAGCTAAAAGACTCCAATGGCAGACCGGATAAGATTGTGGCTGCCGAGGCCTGGTCACAGCATCATGCCCGCAATCAGTCCATTATTATAGACCTATTCTATGGCCAATTGAAGTCTAAGGTTAGCTGTCTGGGCTGTGGTCATGAGTCTGTACGCTTTGATCCATTCAGTTTGCTCAGTCTGCCGCTGCCCGTGGAGAACTATGTGTACTTGGAGGTGTTGGGTAAGTAGGTGCACAGCACTGAATTCACTCTCTACATGTTCCTCCCTTGCAGTCATTCTGCTGGATGGCAGTGTTCCCATCAAGTATGGCCTGCGTCTGAACTCGGAATGCAAATATGCAGATCTGAAGCATAAGTTGGCCACACTGTGTTCACTCCAGCCCAGTTTAATGCTGGTGTGTGAGCTGTGGAACTCGCAGATACGTCAAGTGCTGGCGGATGAGGAGAAGTTACGTACACAAAGTGCCAAAGAGCTGTATGTCTACCAGTTGCCGGAGCAAAGCAGTGCCAGAACCCGTTCCAATTCGGTGCTTAGTATGCATATTGAGCAAGGTCTCAAGGATATTCAAAGGAGCTCAGGTGAGACACTTGTGAACTTTCATTTGAGCTCGCTCAAACCTTTCTTTCTATCCCTGGCAGCCCTCATCACCGCCCAGGACTCGCTTTCCTCGCTAAACACACTGCAGACCTCCAATCATCGAGCCTCCACACGCGTCCTGTGCAACGGCCATCATAGTGTTGGCCACAGCCAGGACGCTGATGTCGAGGCCGAGGTGGAGGTGGCCCGCTACGTCAACAACAACAACAGCAGCAGCTCCAATCAAGTGCACGAACTGCCGCCAGATGATGCCGGAAAGGTAAGCCGGTGCTTTGGAAAGAGAGAGTGCATGCCCCACAGCCTTTTTTGCTTCAAGGTATGGCTTCTAAACTATATTAACATACACGTATTTAATATCTTAGATTCATGACCCATCCGAAAAAAGAAAAACCAAAAAATGGGCCAAATCCAATTCTGTTCATTCCCCCATTGCCTAGGATAAACACGCTCCTCCAGCCAAAAGTAAAGCATCAACGTGAATTCGCGGCGCCCCTCAGACTCCGTCTGCTCTTTCTGAATCGCCCATCGATCGATTATCGAGATGTTAATCTAATTATATTAAATACCAATATGTTAAACGAAACAGTTGCCGTCTGCTGCGTGGTTTGTGGGCTTCCCTCTCAACTCTTTTAACAATCAAACTATATCCCCATCCTCCGTATATTCGCACTTTGAACTCAATCGAAATATTTTGTAATTTTTTGTACTAATCACCTTTAATTTGTTGTTGGCGTTCCTATCCATCTCTCTCTCTCTCTATCACACTCTTTTTATTAAACTATTGTAAATTGTTTGCTTAAAACCAAAATTCTCAACATCTTAGACTCACCTCGTTTGCTACTCAACTTCGTATCGAACTTTAATCATATTGTTATTTTATTGTTGTTGGTTATCGAAATGTCAACTTTATAATTTCCTTGTAGCTTCCCTAGACTCGTTCGATTAGTCTGGCAAAAATGTACATAATTGGGGTGGTTCATGGTGTTGTGTTTACCGGCTCCTATAACAAAATCAAGGTTCGAGATGAACAAAGTAAGCTTACACTTGGCCTTGCCCGACTCTCTAATACTCCGGGTGTGAGGTTCTTAGAAGACAAGTTGCAGCAGGATCCACTTGGTTTGCTTTTGTTCAGTTCATTTAGTTTAGTTTTTGGTTTTAGTTTAGCTTACAACAAAAAAAACGAAAGAAAGTCGGTCAGAGAATACACTCTGAACTACTTAAAGCTTGTGTTAAGCTGTGTGAAGTGCTGCCCATTGTCATTGCGGCCGCTGCTACCCAGCAGAATTGTTGTAAATCGTTTATCGTTGTTCCGATCTTTACCTTTCCTTTTCGCATCGATAATTAATGATGATTACTTCAGATGTCCAGAAGTAACGAGCCTTTTATCTATTAAACTAAACCGCTCCGCTTCGGGTAGTATTTAATTTAAGAATCGGGTTCATGGGTTCTTAGAGGCATCTTCCAAGAAAACTTCGTCCTTCTAGTCTTAATAAACGCTGCAAGCGATTGAAAAAGCATCTCAAGTCTTCTAAAAGGATTCCCTGCAGTAAATATATTTGAATTTCAAATTAAAATTGCTTCAGTAACAAGTTCATCTTTGATTACCGGATCAGATCTACATGAAAACTATATGCGTTTAAGGGCTACTAATGAGATGATTCTTCCACTGGTAGGCTTTAAAATAAAACTGCGACCACATGACCCTAGCTACAGTGCAAACCTAATGGTTATTCCAGTCGCCAGGTTGCATTCCTTGTGAATAGTTTCTGAATAGTTATTTGGGAAGAGCTAGTTGGTAGTTCCTGTCTAGCTAGCTTGTCGGCTGGCTTGTTTTCCTCAATGTTGCGATGTTCATTCCGTAAGGATCTTGGCATTATTGGTTTAAGAGTCCAGCGCTCCTAAAACTCTCTTGTAAATGTATACGTTCCATTCTTAGATCGTGAGTGTGCTAAGGTATTTGGGGTCTTCCTTTATGTCCACCGGCTCTGCAATGCTCAGGAAGTCGGAATGATTTTTCCATATGCAGGACTTTATTATCGGGCTTAGATCAATCCGTGCAGATATAGATACTAGGGTTTCTAATAAAGACGAGAGGTGCTTAAGAGCACCTAATACTCGAGTAGTCTCCAATGAACAAAAATGCTGAAGCAACAACAAACACAACAAAATGAAAGAGACATCCCCCTTCGACGTTTTTAATTTCTGCCGGTCAGCTTTCCATTCTGTCCCACTGTGCGGTTATTGCCATTTGCTGTTTGTGTGTGCTTGTGACTGTCTGATGCAAACGCAATCATTCGACGCACAACAACAAATGTTACATTACTGCAAGCGGCATAGGAGAGAAATTGATGAGAGAGAGACACATACGATGCTGCTGTTGCAATTTTGCTATGCGCAAGCCTTAGCTAAGCTTTGGAATGTCAGAAACCGCAGTTTAGTGGTTCAGTGGCATGAGCTGCCCAAGTTTAGGGCATCGAACTACCTTGATCTTAATGCTACGATGCTTATAAATATTGTTAAATATTTGTAGTAGTTTTTTCTGATAAAGTGTATAAAAATATTTGTAGTGGGGACAACTGCACCTTGAACCGTCCCAAGCTGGTCAAATTGCCACCTTTTCAATTACCATGATGCCACCAAAAACCCACAACATAACCCAGATACCCAACCATAGTTTAAATTCTAAACAAATAATTAAATTCCACACACCCGCAATAAACAATTTTTGTAAATTTGAATGTAGAATTTGGATTTGTATTTAAATTAGAGCGTTTTATCCTAAACAAAAGTTGTAAATTTATGAGTAGATTTTGAAAGCTGGTTCTTTGAATTCCAAAAGCTTTAATACACCCCCCAACACACACACCCACACACACACCCACACTTGAGCTAAACCAAACCCTACTAATGCCATCTTTTGGTACAGGAGTCACTTATCCTGAGCTGCAGTCCGGAGAATAATTTCATGAACGGCTCTGCTGCCCAACAGAAACGTGTCTCATCCGCCAAGTTGTTGCACACGGAGAGCAACACCAGCTCCGTTTCCTATACGAATCATTCGGGCGAGAATTCCATGGAGAGCTCACTGACCGAGCCCTTGCCCATGGTAGAGCTGGCCACCAATAACAGTCGACATGGTAGCGCCAGTGATGATAGCTATCGGACAACTCCCAACGATTCCAGTGGCCTGAGCACAGCTCACACGCTGGGCAATGAGTACGTGGATGAGCAGACGATAGAGGAGGGGGATGAGCCGGATCCGCAGATAACCACCTCGCAGCCGGAGACCAGCAGCGGTGTCTACTCACGTCGCTCCTCGCAGCCCTACAAGGTGGGCAAGTATCTGGTGGCAGTGCATCGCAAGATCACACGACACGACAGCTACTTTCTGTCCTACCACAAGACGCGGCCGAGTCTCTTTGGAGTGCCACTGCTCATACCCAACTGTGAGGGCGGCACGCACAAGGATCTGTACTGTGCCGTTTGGTTGCAGGTTAGCCGTTTGCTGAGTCCACTGCCAGCCACCACGGAGCAGGCGAATCATGCCGCCGACTGGTGCGTGAAGCGTAGTCCATAGTTTACCCCCTTCTCTTAAGCCCTTCTTCTTTCCACAGCGATGACAGCCTGGGCTATGATTTCCCATTCACGTTAAGGGCGGTGCGTGCCGATGGCCTGACCTGTGCCATTTGTGCCTGGCCCAGCTTCTGTCGCGGCTGTGAGATACGCTGCAACAATGACTATGTGCTACAGGGTGCACTCCCACCCATCAATACAATGACCAGTGAGTGGGCATCTGTTTATAATGGTGTAACAAATTAAATCTCCTCTCCTTGGCAGGCAACACTCCCACGCCAAAAATGAATGCAAAATTCCCATCGCTACCAAATCTGGAGACGAAACGTGCACCCGAGTACACTGCATCGCTTTCGTTCACCCCATCGACGAAATATTTTGAAGACTTTACCATTGCCATTGATTGGGATCCAACCGCCTTGCATTTACGCTACCAGAGCACCTTGGAGCGTGTAAGTAGCTGCTTGCTTGCTAAGCCAACCATTTCACCACATTCTTCGTTTTGACAGCTTTGGGTGGATCATGAGACCATTGCCATATGCCGACGGGAGCAAGTGGAACCCGTGGACTTAAATCATTGCCTGCGCGCGTTTACCTCTGAAGAGAAACTGGAGCAGTGGTATCATTGCAGTCACTGCAAGGGCAAGAAACCTGCCACCAAGAAGCTGCAGATATGGAAATTGCCACCCATACTGGTCAGTGGTAGGCGTACAAAGTACAAGCCCATATCAACTGCTTCTCTCTTTTAGATTGTGCACCTAAAGCGATTCAACTGTGTCAATAACAAGTGGGTCAAGTCACAGAAGGTGGTGCATTTCCCCTTCGATGATTTTGATCCAACGCCATATTTAGCCTCGGTACCCCAGGAGACCATACTGAGGCACAAGGAGTTGCTGGAACTGAAAAGGGATGCGGGAAATATGACCTTGGGTAGCAAAGAAGTTGTCAGTGAGCTGGATGAGATCGATGCTGGTGCAAATAGGCCAGAGAATGAAGAGCAACGGCCTGTGGCTTCGAAAGTCACGACTGAATCAGTTGTGACGGGGAATGTGTTGCGCCAAACCAAATCCATCAATTCGGTCAGACGACAACGCCTTATCTCCACAAGTCTGACCAAAACACCCATTGTGGATGGCGAGTTCGAAGACTATCACCAGCACCGACTCAAGCCAGAAGTGGATGAGTTTGATCCCAGATACAAGCTATATGCGGTGGTGGTAAGTAATCCTACTGTCTGTTGAAACCCCAAGAGAAACATCAAAAGTATCCTCTCTTCCTTCCAGTCACACTCTGGTATGCTGAATGGCGGTCACTACATTTCCTATGCATCAAATGCAAACGGTTCCTGGTATTGCTACAACGACAGCTCCTGCCGTGAGATATCCCAAAAGCCTGTCATTGATCCAAGCGCCGCCTATTTGCTCTTCTATGAGCGCAAGGGCTTGGACTATGAGCCCTATTTGCCCAACATTGAGGGGCGTGCGTTATCAAATGCCTCCAGTCTTCAGTTGGATGTGGACGAGACTGAGGGCGAACTAAAGAAGCTGTGCGCCATTTCCTAATTGTCGGCCATCGAGATGTGCAAAGTACACTACACTGTGATGGTCATGGCTATATAATTGTTTAAATGTGTGTTTTGTTTTCTCTTATAGTTTCTGTTTCCAATCGTATGTTTTGTTATTTACTATTCTAAGTTCATTTGGTTAATTAATGTATGTATGTATGTATGTAGCAGTAAGAGTACCCGCTTCTTCTCCTTTTGTTGTGAACACATTCAGTTTTGGTAATGTGATTGATTTATTGCATGTATTAGTATAGTTTTTTCTTCTTGTGTTTGTTAAATGAATTCATTCTTTCGCCTTTCGTTTTCGTTGTTGTGCGTAATTTTTAGTTAATCATACTTGTATTATTATTAGGCCAGCAGAGCCCGAGTCCGATGCTATTCCATTTATTTTGTAACTATTGTAAATAATAATTACACAACCAACAAGAAGATGTGAACAGAGAGTATACCGATTTGTGAAATGTTGTAAACAATTCTGATATTAACTATAAAATCAGCAATAGGAAAGGAGATGCTACGAATTTCATACCAAAATCTGGCACCTTAATTGTTGCTCTACTCAAAAACCGTATTTAAGATATGTATTGGCTTTTGTGACGCACCGAATCGGTTCTGAAATAAGTATTGCGCTTATCAAATGACTTTCATTAATGTCTTAATGATTATCGTATTTGATATTTACAAATTATGATTATACAGTACCATATATACATATATGTATATATACATATATATATACACCCGCAGATATGAAAGTCTACTTAACTAATTTATATTAATATATGTATACAAGAGCATGATGAAAATAATCAAAATGGAAAAGTTATGAATAAAACCACAAAACTTTTATCGCTTGAAGGAGGCTTGCCACATTTCTAAGGGTTCTTTAAATACTATGCTAAAATGCAGATTACCTTATTTGTAGTCCGAGAGAGTTTTTTTGAAGATATCACTGATCCATCTTGGGGGATTCATTCACAGCAATTTTGAAGCGTTTCGCGTCGATACTTGCACGAAATAAGAACGAGACACGGACGATCACGCTCGATAAAAATGCTTCTCCAACAAAATTGAGTTGACTGAATTCAACGCAGTTATGAGGGATCAAAATAACCTTTAACTTAGCTAGCTGCTACCTTTGGTTGTGAAAGGAGAGAACCACCTTTTTTGTTTATTTATTGTTCATTAGCAGACTGATTTACAAACCCCGCGCACTGAAGCGTCTTTTTTGTATGTATACGTTCGTGTGTGCTTCTCAGCCTAGACTACCGCTCTCAACGCATGTTTGTATGTATGCGGTAAGCAACGTGCGCTCTCTCATACTCTCTTGCACTCTCTGCAGAGTAACAGTGCCTGTTTTCTTGACTACGAATGGAGCTTGATATAATCATTACAGTAATGCAATGAGTTTTGTTGCGGACTGAGCTTTTGAGAGAGAGAGTGAGTGCTGGAGTAAACGGCTAAAATTGCCTATCGCACAAAGAGGCCGGCCACACACTAATCGCATGATACAGCAACTAAGGTACGGCGCACATTTTTTTTTGTAGGTAAGAGAGTGAGAGCGAGCGGTAGCTAGCTGTGAAACGACATCCGCGAAGAACCTCAAGCTTCAACAGAACGCGCAACACTCAAGTACTTTGCTGACGGCGCAGACAGCGGGCGCCGTACCTTAGTCCTATATGTGGTAACCGTTATGCGGAAAGTAATAACACATGCGCCTGAAGCGTATAGACTGTCATAACTCAAAATCTCGATAGATGGTCGAAAGGTACAGATTTAAACTCTGCTGTGTTATAGGTATTTACTCACCTGGCCATGTTTCAGAAACCTAATAATACTGGTTCCAGGTCCCGGTTTACCCCGTACAGCCCATTGATCTAATAACCATCATCCAGCATCCGATTGCCGAGTCTAAATAAGGTCTTTAAGTGCCCTTGCTTCTTTATTGCTAGGAAGGCACCTGGCAGACCACGTGAAACTTGAAGAACTGTCGGTAGAGAAGCGGTTGTGGAGAGCTCAAGGCGACGGACCACCACCGAGTTTGCTGAAAGAGAGGAGTGGTTGATGCCCAATGTTCTAGAGGAAGAGATAGTCTGGATCCACAACTGAAACCAATTTGGTACTGGCTGCATCTGCTGCTAAATGGATTGCTAACATTGGAAAAACATTTCTTCCCTCTGGTTCCTTCCCACCAAGTAATAACAATTAGAGTTGGATCATATGGCTCTTAAATAAAACGTATACAAGGTCGAATGGTTTAGCAAAATGAATCATCACCTAATCTGGTACAAGACCTACTAAAAGAGCCATGTGACCCAGCTCCACAACACATCTGGCACTTGTCTTTGCAATGGAATTCAATACATTTATATAAATATTGTATCTAGAATATGTAATCACATATATAGTAAGTAAATAAGCAATATTTTAATTGTCGGGGTAGGTAAAAGGGTCGGGAGGAGTGGGTGGGGTGTGTTTTTGGGGGAGTGTCAAGTGTTAAATATTTAATTCTTGTGTTTTCCTTTCTCGGTCGGATTTTCATTGCAAAATGATTTGAGTTATGATAAATATTTATGTGTAAATTCTTAGCTTGGAGTAAAATATGTTCCATGGAATAAATTGAATGCCCTTAATGGATAGAGATTGTTTGAAGAGGAGGAGGAAGTTAATTGCCGGCATTATTCGATAACTGGCCGGGTACCGAGAACTGAGGTCGGAAGCTGGCGAAGTTGCCGGCTGGACCCCCGGTGAAGGCAGGCAGGGTGGTGCCCTGGAAACCGGCTGGGAATTGGGCCATCAGTTGGGCTGTAAATGAATGGAAGGTTTAGTTAAAGTATGTTGATGGATACAAGCACTTGCCAAACTCACCCGCATTGGAGGCATTGCCCGCGGTGGCTGCCAAACGTGACAATATGGAACGCTCCGACATCTGCAGACGCTGCGCCACGGGTGGGATGCGTGCAAGAGTGGCCGGCAGGCGGGACACATCGCTCTTCATGTCCGACAACAGCTCCTCCAGCTGGTTAAGCACCTTGTGCAGCACCGCATTGGCCGGCTTATTGCCCGCCAGTGACTCCTTGCTCAGATGCTGATGCGACTCGGCCAGGCACTCTACCTCGGCAAAGCGTGCGTTCAGCGACATGGCCGGATGGCTGGGGTCCTGGGCCAGATTCAAGAAGGCCGCACGGCGCAGCTGCTCCTCAATGACCAGAGCCTGTTCCAGCAGCTTAAAGCGACGGGCCAGAAATTTGTTCTTAATCTCCAGAAAGTTGCCCTTGCCCACATCCATTTTGAAGGGTTCATTGATGATGGCAAAGCGTATGTCATTCTGTATATCCTGCCAGCGGCCATAGCCGTGTGTCACAATGCCGGCGAGTAGCCAATAGTCGTGACGACGATGCCAAATCTCGTATTCGCGTCCCGGCACGGCGGCCTTCTCCTCGTTGAGCCAGAGGGTGTGCAGCTCGGTGAAGCCGCCATCGGCTATGTTGAACATGAACTTACGCTTGAGCACCTCCAGGCTGTCCTCCACCAGCTTGCCAGCGGCGACGGAGGTGGCAACCACAGCGGCCGCTGTGGTGGTGGTGGAAGGAGAGGATTTGTGGTCTTTGGGCGAGCTGACATGGGGTTTTTCCAGTTCGCCATCTTCCTTGACAATCATGACATCATCATCGTCGTCATCAATAACTGTGGTGGTGGTTGTGGTAGTGGTGGTGGTGGTGGTCGAGGGCTTCTTGTCCTCCTCCTCCTTGGGCTCTACCGCCTCCGCCTGGGGCTCTTCTTTGGGCTCTTCCTTGGGCTTTTCGGGAGTTTCCTGCTTGGTTTCGGCCTTGGCAGTTTCCGTTTTGAGCTCAGCCTGCGGCTTGACTTCGGTGTCCGTGGCTTCAGTGGCTTCCTGCTCTTGCTTGACCTCAGAGGCGGGTTTTTTATCCTCTGCCGCAGCTGACTCTGTGTTTTCTAACTTAGGTTCGCTCTTCTCCGGCGAAGCCTTATCCTTTTCCTTCTCTTTGTCCTTCTCCTCGGCCGGAGCTGGACTGGGAGCCGCACTGGTGGCCGGTGTGGCGCTGTTACTGGTGGTGGCACTCTTCTCTGTACCCTCCACCGCAGCCACCTCTGGCTTGGCCAAGTTTCTAACCGGCTCGCAGGGTTTCAAAATAAGCTCCGGCATGCTGTAGTAGCCATTGATGTGCTCGAACTCCTGCACCTTCTTGCGTATCAAGGACATGACGCCTATACGTGTGAGCACATGCTGACGGGAGAGACCCTCACGTGGCACACCATCGGCAAAGGTCTCGGCATTGTCGGCGCCCGGCTCGCACAGATGACGCATGAATAGCGAGACGTAGGCCTTGAAATTCCTTTCGGATTTGCCGCGCAGATCGCGCACCAACCACTGCGAGTTGAAGGCATCCTGCGGTGGCATGCCATACCGCATGATGGCATTGAGGAAACTTTTGCGCTGGCGCGCATTGAAACCCAACACCTCGATGTTGCCACCCACACGGGCCAGGAGCGGTGGCAGCGGGCGATCATCGCGTCGTTCCAGGCGACGCTTGGCCTTGCGTTCGCCTCCATTTTGCTCATCAAAGTCATCATCTGCGCCGTCCTCGTCCGAGCCGGCCGAATACTCGGAATTGTAGTCACTGCCATTGTCCTGCCAGTTGGAGTCATCCCGGGTGGTCTCGGCGGCCACGACGCCACCATCCGTGTAGTTGACCTGTTTGCGCACACGTTTACCCTTGCCCAGGCTGCGGCCCACATCCTCCTGATGCTGCTCATAGTGATGACGCAACAACTTGACCCAATAGGCAGGATCTGAGTTTTCGGCATCTTGCTTGATAATCTCCGTCTCCTCTTCCTCCTCCTCCTCCTTGGTGGCATAGGAGGCCACCTTGAAGGAGGACAAATACTCATTGGCCCAGGATTCCTTCTCCTCTATGCCACGATTGCTGCGATCCAGCAGCTCGGCCACCGCCTTGTCATCATAATGAATGGCCTCCTCTTTGTCATCCTCCTTGAACAAGTCCTCAGTGCCAAAGCGCAGAATATCGTCCAGTTCCTGTTTGGTGAAGTTGGCACCCTTGCCACCCATGCCGGGACGCACCACCAAATGGGTCAGCATCATCTTACGCTTGGCCACCTGAGTGACGCGTTCCTCCACCGAGTTGCGCGTGACAAATCGATAAATCATCACCTTGTTGGCCTGTCCAATACGATGGGCGCGCGAAAAGGCTTGTATATCATTGTGGGGATTCCAATCCGAGTCGTAGATTATGACGGTGTCGGCTGTGGCCAGATTGATGCCCAAACCACCCGCACGTGTACTCAGCAGGAACACAAACTGCTGTGCTCCCGGCGCATTGAAACGATCGATGGCCTCCTGGCGTACAGCTCCCGTAATACTGCCATCAATTCTCTCATATTTGTACTGTTCACCCTCCAGAAAGTCCTCCAAAATGTCCAACATTTTGGTCATTTGTGAGAAGATCAAGACTCGATGATTCTGTGTCTTCAGCTGGCGCAGCATTTTCGAGAGCAAAACCAATTTGCCGGCCGCCTTGGTCAAGGAATTAATCTCATAGAGTCCACCGGCGGCAGTGGGTGCCTCCTCGGCGGCCGATGGGAACAGATAGGGATGATTGCAGCACTTCTTCAGATCCATCATGATGTTGATCAAAGAGCAAGAGCCGCCACCGCTCTTCGAATTCAAAGCCTCAAAGTTCTTGGTCAAAATGAACTTGTAGAACTTCTTCTGCATGGCCGACAGTTCCACGCGCACTATAAACTCCGACTTGGAGGGCATGTTCTTGAGCACATCCGTTTTGAGGCGACGCAGCATGTGAGGGCCCAGCATTTCGTGCAGCCGTTTGACCTGCTCCTCCTTCGACACATCAGCGAATTCGCCCTGGAACGCTTGCAAGTCGTTGAACTTGTCGCGACTCAAAAAGTTGAGCAAATGGAACAACTCCTCCAGATTGTTTTGCAGCGGCGTACCCGTCAACAGCAACTTGTAGGCAATGGCATAGCTGTTCAGGATGCGGAAGAACTTGCTTTGATTCGATTTCAGGCGATGTGCCTCGTCCACCACCAGCACAGCCCAGTCGATGCTGCCCAGACAGGGGGCATCCATAGAGATCAACTCGTAGCTGGTGAGCAGGACATTGAATTTGTATTGATTGGTTCGCAGGCGAGACACCTTGGTGCCACGGATGGCACCCTCCTCGAAACTCAGCTCATTCTCGCGTATCACGGCTCGCGAATCCTTGTCGCCTATGTAGGTGATGCAATAGAAGTCCGGTGCCCAGAGCTCGAATTCACGTTCCCAATTGACCAAAGTGGAGAGGGGAACCGCCACCAGAAAGGGTCCCCGGCAGTGGCCCTCCTTGTAGAGCGAATAGAGAAAGGTGACCGTCTGTATGGTCTTGCCCAAGCCCATTTCATCGGCCAGTATGGTGTCTATGCCCTGACCCCAGCTGTAGCGCAACCAGTTGATGCCCTCCACCTGATAGGGATGCAGTTGCATGCCGGTCTGATCCAGAAAGGCCGGTTGGCCCTCGTATTTCTTTTTCAAATCTGTGGTGGGTTTGTCCGGCGGCGGTGTGTAATGCACGACCGGACGATCCTCGTCATCCAAGTCCATTTTCAATTTGGATTTACGCCCCTTTTTGCTCTTCTTGCTGCTGGAGCGTGTGTTCTCGGAGGTGCACACCGCACGCAAGTCCTGATAGTAGTCTATGGCCTGTCTTAGGCCGGGCATATCGTCGCCCTCCTCCTCCCAGGTGGACTTGTCGTAGGGCAATTCACGCCATTTGACCAGATACATGGTGCTCCCATCTCTGGCGGTTCTATGATTGATCACACGCTGCACGATCAGCCACTCTGGTTTCACGCCATTCTTGTAGAAGCGCTCCTCCAGCTGCTCGGAGTCATCGTTGCCCGCCTTCATGCCCACCTTCTCCTTGTGCCGCTGTATGCGCTTGAAGCGGGTGTCAGCCTCATCCATCGACTCCTCGAACTTGGGCGGCTCTTCCATGTCGTATTTGCGTTGGAAGGATCGTATCATCAGCGGATGATGCACATCCAGTTGTACCTCGGACACCCACTCGCAGTGCCAGTAGGACATGTTGTGCCACTTGATGAAGTACTCTCGAATTCTGGCCCCCTTGGAGGCAGCACCCTTCGAGGTGGAGGGCTGTTCGTCGCCAGCCGTAGTCTGTGGCACCACCCAGCGCCAGGTGATAATCTTCTCGGCCTTGCCGGTTAAGGGTGGGCAGCTGCAGCGTGGACAGCGCCAATCGCCGTCGGGTATGGTGTCCAGCGCTGGATTTAGACAGAAAGTGTGATAGGCCGAGGGACAGGAGTCGCAGCAGAGCAACTCGCCCCCATCCTTGCACACACGACAAAACTCCTGGTGCTCATCGTCATCCTCCTCTTCGGCCGCACCGCCATCGGCCTCGCAGTGCGGACACGACCATTTCCCCTCTGGCGGCTCATCGAGCTCGGGCTCCAGGCACACCAGATGATAGGCCCGGGGACAGGTGTCGCAGAGTATTATCTCGCCACCCTGTTGGCACACCTCACAGTAGTCCTGGTGCTCGTGCTCACCATCCTCGCCCTCCGGGAAGTTCTTGGTCTTCTTCAACTTGTTCTTCTTCTTGAACTTGTTGCCTATCTTGGTCTTGGCCTTCTTCCTAACCACTGGCACATCGGAGGCCTCATCCTGCCCGGCTGATGGACTGGTTGCGGCAGCCGTTGCCGACGCTGTGGCCGATTCCGACTTGCTGGAAGAACCGGCAGCTGGAGTTTCTTTCTCATCCGCACTGTCATCGGACTTTTGTAGCATGCGCTCAAATTCCAGATCCGAATCTCGTTCCGAGGCTCCACTGGCATCCTGTTCATCATCGGAGCTGTCTCGCTTGCGCTTGCCAAACTTGATTTTCAAGGTGGGCACCTTGCCGGAGGGACGTCTTCCCTTCTTGCCACGTCCACTACGCTTGCGACGGGGCTTCTTCTCCTCCTCCTCTTCTTCCTCCTCCTCTTCGGCTTCCTCGTAGATGTCGTCGGGTTTCTCGTTGCGTGAGGAGCGCGACGAACGCGGCTCCTCTGCCTCATCGCCCGCTGCCTGACCCGATGATGAGCCGCCCTGCTGTTGCTGCTGCTGCTGCTCCTGCTGAATATGAGGATTGCTTTCGCAGAACTCCCGCCACTTGGCGGCCACCAACATCATGAGCTTGGGCGCTGCTATCTTGGGATTCTCCTTTTGCAAGATGGGACGTACATGCTGCATGAATGACTTGTAGGTGATCAGGTTTTGCAATTCCTCCTCGCTGTACTCAATCTCCACGTCACAAACGCTAAAAGCGGAACACACATCTTCCACAGAGGGCATACCTGTGGGATAGAGGGGCAAATAGCAAGGCGTTTTAGGAAAAGATTTCACTTGAAAGTTTTTTCTAGTTTGTTACGAGAGCTACCGGAACCAGAACCGGTACCAATATCTACCTAGTACCCGCAATTGTTTTGGTACACCTGTTGAACACACTTGTTCTCGAGAACCAAGCACTGTTCGTGAAAGATCGAATTCGTCGAAATCCACTGCGCAAGCAGAAAATCATGTCTTTTGTAATGAAAATCAGCAAAGACAGCATGTCCGCGAATTAAAAAAACTTACTTGGAACTCAGTTCCTCATTAATCTGGACGAGTTCAAATGTATATAGCGAAGTTTAGCCAGATCAGTATTGAATATGAAGGTTATCTTAAGAAGCATAGTCAAACTAAGGACCCAGGATTCTCGGGAAATAAAGCTATTATTAAGAAGTACCAAAACAAAACTGTACTGAAACTTTTTAGAGATATTTTCTACAAAAAAAAGTTTTCCGATTGTGTATGGTTTACATATAAGCACTCATCGATACACAATCGCGTGACACGTTGTGCATCGGTATGATACTTCGCCCGTGAACTCCATACACACTTTTGAAAAGTCAAACAGCAAAATCCTTGCGAAATCATTTGTATAACGTTGCAGCGGGTATTATAAGTAGAATAAAGCATCTCCGATATATATTCTTGATCAGCACGACGAGCTGAGTTGATTGAGCTAACTCCTCCGTCATTTTGAAAGCTATCTTCAACAAACTTTGTACGAAATCTTTCAGCACGTATACGCTGCACATTTGTCGGAAGCGGCCGGATCGGCTAACTATATCATATAGCTGTCATAGCAACGTTCTGTAGAAAAACTTGTTTTAGTGAGAAAAACTTGTTTGTTTTCAATGGAAACGCCTCTAAACTTTGTATTTCTTAGTGTTATATGCTTTTCCATGATTTTACAAAGTTTTGTCGAAATAGGACATCTATACAGTGAGGCTCCCATGTAAAAGTAAGGTACGGAAAGTAGTCTTATCTTGAAAATCATGCTGCAAGGGCATACAAACTTCCGCCGAGCCAAGATAACTTTCCTCTATTCTTTTTTTTATAGTCTTCGATTTCGCAACTATTTTAATGGTGACTGCATACCTAGCTAATACTATAATCTAAACTGAACATGTGGATACAACCGTAAGTATGCCAAGTGTAATAATTTCTTGATTTACCTGACGAAGTAGACTCCTTTTCCTTGGCCGCCTGCTTCTCCTCCTTACGTTTGCGACCACGTTTCGATGAAGTGCTGGGATATTCCACCTCCTCGTCGTGCTGCACAAAGTCGCTATCCTCCTCGCTCTCATTCTTCTTGCGCTTTTTCTTCTTGCGACCCTTCTCCTCGCCCTTGCGAGTCTTGCGCTTTTTGCCCTTCTTCTTCTTACGGTTATCCTCGGGATCGTAGTCATCATCCTCGTCATTCTGTGGCAAGTGAGTGGGTTGGCAATATTTAGTAGAGACAAGCAAGTTTATTTAAACTACTTACATTGGGTTTTAGAGGAGCATCCGAGTCATTGGATAGTTCGGCCACCTGTGCGTTGTCTTCCTGGGCCTCCTCTTCTTCTACAAGTGGGGGGGGGGAGGAAAATGATTTTAAACGATTAGATCTGTCTTAGGAGTTTGGCGTGTTGTTACCGTGGTCTGGGTTCATGTTCAAGCGACGCAAATAAATCAATAATATAACTCAACAGGTATACATACATATGAGATATATATAAGAGGCAAATGTATGTCTGGGAGTTTGTGTGTTGTGTTTCTGAAACAGTTCAAAAGTTGAACTCAAGTTAAGAACTTGCAGTTGGCTGAGGTAAAGCCAGTTCAATAATGAAAGAAAGCATCGAATTTGTTAAGTAAATAAAAATAACACAATTTGCTGGGTTTTTTTTTTCGATTCAATATTTTATTTGATTCTATTTTTTTTTCTTGCTTTTTTTTGTTAAGTTTGTTTTTTTTTTGTCTCTGTTTTTCGGTTTTGTTTGTTTGTTTGTTTGTTGTTGTTGTTGTTGGTTGTGGTCTTAAGATTTACTATAGTATATAACAATATCTCTTTTTTTGTAAGATTTTTCATTTCTGCTGGTTTTGTCAGCGATTTTGCTCTTAAGTGTACAATAATAATTGTAATAATAATTATAATAATAATAATAATAATAATTTTTTTTCTCATGTCTCTTGATCTGGTTTTACTCTTCTGCTCTCGTTTTTATTTTCTTTTTTTGTTGTTTCTTTACTTAAACTTTGCGCTTACACACAAAAAAAACAACATTGTTAAGTTGTTTTTTGTTGCTTTTTTTATCATTAATAAGTTCCGTTTTTTTCTCAATTGCTGTGTTTAGTTCAAGTGGTTGTGTGTGTGTGTGTTTGTGTGTGGGCGTGGCATTTATATAAAACTAGTAAGTTTCTTTTTGTTTACTCCTTATCAAATGTCAATGTTGTATATATATATATGTTGTATGTATAAATTGTATATATCATTTTTTGTTGTCGTTTTGTTTTTGTAATTGCTACGAATCGATTTTAAACGCTTGATCTCATTGTTTCATTTGATTTTCCCTTCATTTTCGCCCCCTCTCTTCGCTCTACTACTTAAATATGGTTTATAAAAAATATTGCAACGAAATAGAATTTTGTTATTAGTTTTTCGTTTCGCGTTTTTTTTTTTGGACACTCGATTTGAGTTTTCAGCAAATTATTTCAGAATCTTTAAGCGACATTTTTACTTAAGGAAGCTGTTCTTAAACCAAAAGGTTACAACCGAATCTCTCTCTCTCTCTCTACACATCCCTTTGCTTCTAATCTTCTTTTGTAGTTTATTTTCTTTTTGTTTTTGAGCAAAAATTTGTCTAAAAATTGTTGTTAAAGGGGAAACAAAACGCAAAACAAATTCAAAATATATAACAAAAATTAACTATACATTAAAAAAAAAACAAGAAATTAAAGAAACAAATTTTCTCTATACAAGCAGTTTAAAAACAAACAAAAAATAAGTTCAGTCTATTGTATTGTAATATAAGAGGCACGCCCGCATGCAACAACACCACACCAAAAAGAAAGGACAACAAGTCCCCAGCATCCTTGTCTCTCTACAAATGAACAAAATGAGGACTAACCGAAAATGCCAAACAAACAATTTGATATTGTTGCTTAAGAAGAGTCTTTTTTTCTTTAGTTTAAAAGCAAAATGATATTTATAATTTTATTTTAGTAGCATAATCTACCCACAAGGTTACCATATTCAAAAACCATCCATTCTTGAAACAAAAGCTCTAAATCTTAATTTCAATTGCAATGGCAAAAGTGGATATTGATTGATCAATTGGTTTGATAAATGCTGGATTACTGTAACATTAACATCTCATTCCCGACCGATGCTCGTTGTCTGCAGAACCACTGCTTCATAAGGCAATGCTTGCCCCAGTCTTGCGCATTCGGCGCCTTAAGACAAGCACTTCAACGTCAGTTTACTGTCAAGCAATATTGCTAATGTAAATGTAATGTAAACTCCCATTTTTGTGGCAGCGGCCGGTCAGTTAAAACCGCTTGTCAAAGTTTAATAAACTAAAATTTTATTAAAAGTACATTTCAAATACAAAAGGTTTTATGTATGCACGCTTCAGTTTCAAAAAGTCTTAAATACACTTTTAAAAATTCAATACAATCGGTGCCCTCTACTGCCGTTGTCAGAGAGAGAACAAAAACAGTTTCGAACAGCACAAAAAGGGCTTTTAAATTCGCTCACTTCTTCCTTTGGTTATTGTGAGAGGAAACACATTCATTTTATGTACTTCGCTCTTGTCTTTCGCCGAACGATGAGCAAATAATGTGCACTGAAAAGGTTTTTTTTGCATGTAAGCATTCGTATGTGCCTCTCAGGCTACTGAACTCTACGCATGTTTGTATTTATGCGGCAAACTAACGGTGCCCTCTTATTCTCTGCTCAGAAGTATGCTCACCGCAAGCTTTTTCCTTAATAACAGTTTAAAATGTTAACGCGATAACAGCACCCAATCGGTTGGGGGAAGACTGAGAGCAGAGCTGCGTGCAGAGCACTTAAAAAAATAATAGAATATTCATGGGGAAAATTCAGTTTTCTAAATAAAATTAATCTCAATCAGAAATCTCATAGCCTCGACATCGGCTATAATAAAAAGAAAAAAAATTAAAACATGTATGTTAGATGTGCTCACAGTGATTAACAGTGATCAAAATGTGCCAGCTTGTAATTTTAAGCTTATATTTATCAAAATTAAAAAACGTTTGAGGAGACATCCCACATTGACCCTGATAAAGAAGCTGCTACTCAATGAAATTAATCAATTTAGTTACTGATTCTTCGTTATTTATGAAATTAACAAATTTAGAAATAATATCTAAGCTCTTAAGGCAAGGATCTTAAATATTAAAGAAGCATGTACCTCTACTAGAATCACTAAAATTCAATCTAAGGTGGTACGAGAGCCGCCGCAACGACCAATTCCATTTTACTTTCAAGAACAGTTCGAAAATGTAAAATATTTCTCTCATGACATTAAAATATTCAAAGATGTTTCAAGATATTGTTAAACCTTCAAACTTAAAAGATTCTTTTTACTTTCTATATTGCCCTGAAGAATTGGATCATATAGCTCAACTGTGAATTTTATGAGAGGTCTTAAAATGGAATTCTTACAAGTCAGGTAGCAAAATTAAAGTGAAATTGTAAGGTTTTGTGTATATATCCAACAACTAGGTATTAGCAACTCGTGTATAAGACCTTTACGAAGAAAAATATTTGGACCCCCCCAACTGTTTTCTAAATCTTACTCATCGTCCATTGTTGTTCCACAAAGTGAGCCTAGTGGGGCGGCATGCTGCTGTTTTCGAGGTACCAAGGGTGTGTTGAAAAGCAGTCAGTCTGTAGTGGTGGAATGCGTGGGTACCTCGCTCGCATGGTGAATTTCTTTTGACTCTAGCTTCAAATTAGAAAACAGTTACATTTTACTCTCTTTGATTTCCAATTTCTTGGCAAGCTTTCGAGATTGTGTTTGTGTGTGTGAGAGTTTGAATTTCGGATGGTTAAAATATGGTAAGCTAGTGTGTAACTACACTAGTTCTTGCTTTTCCCTTTCTTTTTATAATTACTTAAACTTGCTCAACAAAAATTAAGTCTACAACTCGTTTAAATGTTTTGAGTTTTGTTTTTTTGTATTTTTTTTTAATTTTCTTCCTCATGTTGTTGTGTCTGTATGTGTTAAGTGTGTGGGTTTTTGCTGTTGTTGTTGTTGTAGGTTTTCTTGTAGTTCTTGTTTATTTTTACTAGAATAGTGTGTGTGTGTGTGTGTGTTATAATAATATGTATATATATATATATGTATGTATATTAATAATAGTTTCTTTTTTTGCCTTTTTACATGGGTTGGTTAACGAAGTAGTGTGTGTGTGTGTGTGTGTGTTTGATATCTCAGTAGCGGTCGTCGTCATCATCAGTATTGGAGTTGGAATCTTCGCCCTCATCTTCCTCTTCTTCCTCCTCATCATTGGAATCGGAACTTGAGGAGCTATCATCCGAATCGCTCGCTGGATGCGGCTGTTCTATCGTTTCCACTGCATGATGCTGCTGTTGCTGCTGCCTTCTCTGCTGTTCCACCAGTCTGGCCTGCTCGGCTGCCGCCAATGCTGCCGCCTGCGCCGCCGCCGCCTCCGCCTCCTGATCAACCGTGACCGAGGCCGATATCAGCGTATTATCATAATCCCCCACCAGCTGCTTGATATGCGCCAATTTGGCATGCAAATAATCAAATCTCTGCTTATCCTCACGTATGGTGCGATCACTATTGATTCGCTCATATTCACACACTATCTGCCTCTTGATGTGATCGTAGTCCCCATAGCCCGTGTCCCGGCGTCTCTCGCTCTCCAAACGCTCCGATAAATCCTGAAATCGTTTGCGCACATCCTCGACGCGTGTCAACAGCTTGCGATACTCATCGTAATCGCTCATAAATTCAGTCTTGTAGCGCCGGCGCACCTCCAGCGTTCGTATGGGAGCATATTGGCTAAAGTCATACCGAGTCATTGAATTTGAATCCAAATCAGTGGATGCCCCATGAGTGGCATAGGCATGGGCGGCAGCGGCCAATTGTTGGGTGGGCGAGGGATGTTTGGCAGCGGCAGCAGGAGCGGGTGCAGGTGCAGGTGCAGGTTGTTGAGTAGCATTAGGTAAGGTTGTTGTGGGGATAGGACGTGGCGGCTGCACTTGTTGATAGGCGCTCGTACTCGCACTTGCACTCGCACTCGTACTCGTTCGCTTCTTGCTGTTGGAGGCCGCATGTGTGTGATTCTGATACGAATTGTACTCAGTGGTTGGAGCAGGTGGAGGAGCTGCGGAACGCTGTTTGCCATTGGAAGCTGCCGTAACAGCCGGCACAAAACTAGCTGCCAATTTGGGTGGCGTTGTGGAGGAAGATTTACTACTACGAGCTGCCGCTGATGTCGACGTTGATGATGAACGCTTGTTGACTGAGGAGCTGCTGCTGCTGCTGCCCTTTCTTCGCTGCTGTTGCTGCTGCTGCTGCTGCTGCTGCTGCTGTTGTTGTTGCTGCTGCTGCTGCTGCTGTTGCTGTTGCTGCTGCTGTTGCTGCTGCTGCTGCTGCTGCTGCTGCTGTTGCTGCTGCTGGTGCTGTTCAGCCATGTTGATAAACTCATCCATATTATCCAACACACTATAGCTCAGATCATTTGTACTATGATCATCCAGTGGACCTTGCGAACGTTGAGGTGGTGTATAACGATTCCGATTTGAGGAGGATGAGCCACTTCCTACATTTAAACTCATGGAGGAGGGCGGTGTATCCTTTTTATAGTGACTGATACGCTGCTTTTTAGGTTGCACTGTGCTAAACATGCTCTCGTCATACTCCAAACTGCTACGCTTGAGGGCACCTCCCACCACCACTGCGCCTCCTCCTCCCCCACCGCCCATGGCAGGTGGTGGACTGCCCGTGTGCGTGGAGGTGGGACTCTGCCCACTGGTCGAGCTGCCTGCATCCGAGCTCATGGGTGGCGTTAGATTCTGCGGTTTACGTCGCTTCAATTGCTGCACTTCCTGCTCACTGAAAAATGGCCAATTCTCATCCACATCGTTCCACATCTGACGCCGCAAATTGTAGGTATTATGTGACATGGTGCTTATATCCGAGAGAATGCTGGTAATCTGGTTGCGCTCACGATCCCGGATGCCCTCGTTTTTGAGTCGGGCAAAGAGTTCGGGCTTCTTGAAGGCTTTCAGGGCCAGCAAATGGATTAAACGTTCGCGTATATTTCGCCTTGAGACATCCGACATTTTATTGGTCTGCGAATTAGAGGAGGATTTTGCATGGTTTGCATTGGTTTGGCGCGATGAGGGAGGCATTTTCGAGCGACCATTGGAGGAGGAGGAGGGCGAGTTACCGCTCAAGGCATAACCCTGCGAAATGCCATTGGCAAATGTGGAGGCCAGTGATGAGGCGGAAGAACTATAACGATTTGCTGCTGTTCCATTGACTATGGTGCCGCTGCCACCCATTAGGCTGGGATTGGGCGAACGTGAAGAAGATGTGGCTGCTGCTGCTGATGATGATACTACTCCTAGGCCATTAAATGGCGATGAAACTAGCTTACGACTATTCTGGCTATTAAAACTATTGCTGCTGCTGCTGTTGCTGTTGTTCCCACTGTTGTTGTTGTTGTTGTTGCTGTTGCTGTGTGATGTCGTCGGTTGCTTCTTCACCTTACGCCCAATATCCGATTGATTTGGCTTAATCTCTCGTATGCATTTACTCTTCTCCGTCTCCTCGGCAATGGCCATTTTTGTGCGTGTCGTATCATAGACATCTTCATTGGCTTGTATGCGCATACGCAATGTAATCCCACCCAGAATATCCAAACTCGTTGATTGCTGCTGTATGCACTCCAATGGACTTTCCATGTGGTTAATGGTGAAGCCAAATTGACGCTCTCCCCCCGCTGCTCCTTCTGCATGATGATTGTTGTTGTTGTTATGATGATGGTGATTATCGCTAGATAGAGGAAACTGTATGATTCCCGTATTGCCATGAAATTGAATTTTGGCCCTCTGGCCAGCCGGTAGACGCTTGGCTTGCTCATCTCGCTGATATTCCTCAATGGCCCGATAAGCCGAATCGGTGAGTTTAACGAAAATATATTCCTTGGTATCATCGGTATAACGGTGGCTTTGTGACATTCCATAGTTGCCGGTCGAGAGTGCATTGGGCAGGCATTTTGTAGACGCAATCGAATTGGTCATAACGTGCCGCAGCAGCAAATGAGAAAGAAACGAGGAGTAGGAGTTGCGGGTGTGCGAATTTCCTGTGTAGAAAATGGTTTAGTAAGCGGAAAATGTACTAGAAAATTGTACGTTGTTGCTAAGACGTGACACGGGATCGCGCACACACACACACGCATGCACTTGAAGCTAAGCCTTTCCACTTCCGTAAAAGTCTTTTGTTAAATAATATTTTAATATTTAATTAGGTTAAGGTGCGCTGCCGCTGCTGCTGATCCGCTTTGCTCTGGTGGTTGTTGTGGTTGAAAGTGCGACCAACATAGCCTCAACTCCTGCGCCAGGTGCCAACAGCACACACACTCATTCACTAGCACACAGCTGTGAGAGGCTCTCTCAATCTCAGGTCAGACAGCCAGGTAGAAGAAGAAGAAAAATCAAAGACAGCAGCAATCAAATCACACACACACAAGTCCGTCCGTGACTGCTCTCTCGTTCTCTCTTTCGTGTGCTGCCGATCGTCAGGCCAACGCGTTGAAGCGAGACCACTGCTGTTTTGATTGGTTGTTGTTGCTTTTGATGGCTGCTTGATCTTTTTTCTTTTCGCTTTTTGCTAAAAATCATCTGTGTTTGTACGCGTTGATTTTTATATATTTTTCACTTATTATATATGGACTATATATGTGTGCATGTACATATATGTATCTATGGCTCGAATCGCGTACACAGTCTGGCACTGGAATTTTCTTTCACTGCATTTTGATTATTTGCTTTTGTGAATTTTCTTCTTTTTTTAGTTTTTGCTCGAGTGTTCCAAGGTATCTTAATCAACGTACAAAAGGTATCTGCTAAATGAAATCGAAACGAGTTGCTTTCAAGTGGTTGCCCGTTGTTGCTGCTGCTGTTGCCTTCTGTGTGCACTCGTTTATTACACCGCTCAGCCCGCCCCGTTGGCCAACGAATTAACGAGTGCTCTCTTCTCTTCTCGCCGATTCGTTTTTTGTACGTGCCTTGTATCACTTGCTTGATCGTTGGCTGTTGTTAAATGAAAACAAGTTTGCAATTTAATGTGCGCACTTGGCACTCTGCCTTGGCGTTCCGTTAGCTCTTTTTGCTCTCTCTTAAGCTCTTATCTGTGCCGCGATATGCATGTGTGTGTGAGCGTGTGCAAAAGCTTGCACGTCTTAGCAAAACGTAAAAATATCAACCTTAGCTTACTTGTTGTTGTTGTTGTTATTATTGTGGTTGCTGGTGTTGTGGTTTTATATTCAATGCTGCTGGAAAATAAACAGTTCAGAACAAAACAAAAGCCAGCCACAAAAAGTACTTACATTTCTGTTGGAACAGCTGTTTTGCCACCTGTGTGCGTGTGTTTGTGCCCCCTCCACGTCACACGTAGTAGTTGTGGCTGTGTGAGGCCACTCTGCTCTCTTTCTTTTTTTATTTGGCTTTAACAGACGCCAGCAACAACAAGATATCCAAATCAGCTGTTGCTGTTGGCTGCTGCTGCAGTGTTGTAAAAAGCTGCACACTGTTTATCGAGTAATCGATAGGACGCAGTGGATGATGATGTTGTTGCTGTTTTGGTGGTTGTTGGCAGCTGTGCGTAATTTCTTGGCTTTACACTTTACAGATGAGAAATAAAATTTGAAATCACCTTTGTTTTTTATTTTATGCATTTCTTTATTTTTTCCACTCCCGTTTGCCCTGGATTTTGTATTTGTTTAACGATACAGCGAGCGCGCGCGCGATCAGCTGTTTTGTGTTTGTACGAGACGCGCTCTCTTAACTCGGAGCTCTCTTAAAGAAGAGACAGCACGCGACAGCGAGGGACACTCGTTCCATCATCTTTTGCTTTGTATGGTTGTTGTTGTGTTTGTTTGTTCACTTTTGACATTTTTGCATACGAAAATTTTCCGCTTTCAGGTAGATTTACCGTGGCGTACGCGTGTCGCTGTGTTGGTGTGTTCGAATTTTCGTTCGTGCTTCATCGTGCCTGTTTTTGTCTTTACCGTTTTGCGCCTGCCTCTCTATGGTCTGACTTATCTCTGTTTCTGTTTGTTTCTTTTTTTTTGTGCTAGGAATTTGAGCTACACACAGATACATATGCTTGCATGTGTGTGTGTGTGTGTGTAGCTGAGTATTTAATAATGAAACTTTATTTTAGTTTCGTCTATTTCTTATTGTTGTTGTTGTTGTCAGTAGGTAAGCAGTCAAGGGCGCACACCTTACGATCTTATGGTTTTTCCTTCCGCCGGCAGAGGGAGAGAGAGAGAGAGAGAGAGGAGATGGGGAACATTCTTTGTTTGAGCATCATAAAAGTATAAGTAAAAAGTCTCAACCCTAGAGATTAGCCAGTATCTGTGTGACCAGACAAGTGAATATTGGCTGTACCCGAAAGTATGCTTTGATCAAACTTTATCACTTGTATTTTTGTTATTTTAAGATCACTTCAACAGGGTGGAATTTTCGGAGGAAAAGTGCGGTCGTTCGGCCTGTTTAGCCTTTGACACTGACTCAGAGATGAGTCCTCAGTGACCTCGGCTTATAAAATGCGTATTATTCATGAGTCATAATGACATCAATTGAATGAAACATGCAGAAGAAAGTCAATCTGGTCTCATTTCAGCAAGATCTTCTACTCTCCACTCCACCAATTAAGATAAACGAGCAACAAACGCTCACTTTTCGGCAGAATCGGCAGATCTAGATCCTCTTTAGAAGCTTGTGAAACTCAAAAACTTATGCCAAATGTATTCTTGCTTTAAATCCAAAATAATCATTGGAACTTCTCGTTTTATCATTTTTTTTTCCGTTCCGAAGTACGTTTGCGAATATTTGTTAAGTATTTTTATGAATCTTAGGTATTTGCTGGCTAAAGGTTCTTTTTCTCCACTTTGGGTATCTACCAGGGGAAGAAACCGAATCGTATTTTCGTTCCGGGTCAGTTTAGGTATGCGGAATGCAAGAAGACTTTTACTTTTATTTATAAAGTGAAATCGAATGTAAAGAGTGGAAAAACATGTAGAGAAAACCTGGATCCTGGATCTGAAAAGACTCTTAAGTAAGAACCAAGTTAATGGCCGAGATTGTGGGTCGCATAGCCAAGTCTTATAAATAATAAAAAGTTACACTGTGTGCCTACTGTTTCTGTTATGGAAGACGAGAACAA
Organism: Lordiphosa fenestrarum; assembly: GCA_035044985.1. Lineage (NCBI taxonomy): Eukaryota > Metazoa > Arthropoda > Insecta > Diptera > Drosophilidae > Lordiphosa > Lordiphosa fenestrarum. The sequence continues at coordinate 25,940 of JAWNNO010004756.1, read as the reverse complement.
TTTTACAGTACAGGGACACCCAAGCAGTGCTTTCTAATGGTCCTTTACGACACCCTGTTCGTGTAAAAGAGGAGAAGAGAACTGGGCGAAATAAAATATAAGTTCGACCCAAAATGCTTTAGAAAATTCTGTTTTTTGTTTAATTTGATTAATTGGTTGATTTAAGAGTTCAAGAGTATGTTTGTAGCTGTATAATTGTGTGAAAAAGTCTCCTTAAACATTAAAGCTAATAAAGTTGACAATCCACTCGACAATTAACAGTAGTTTCCAAACAGGATGTCGATTCTCAGACTCTAATCAACAAGAAAATTGAAACGAGGCTCATAAAAAACCTATAAAAACAAAAGTTAGCAAAATACAAATCCGTATTAACTTAGCCAAGGTAACCCACGTTAAGTTCAAGCATTTTTGAGTGTGTGTGTGTGTGTGTGTGTGTGCCCCTGGTGCGTGCTTCAATAACAACAAATTTGCAGCCAACTTTAAACAAATTAGCCAAATAAAATACAAAAAAAAATATACCAAAAACAAAGAGAGTAGCTACAACAACCAAAACACACACACAGCCAACAATAAATACAATTTCAAGTTTTGTCGTCGTTGTCAGCGGCCATTTGTTAAAAACGTTGACGACAACGACGGGAAACCGCCGCTCAAATAGCATTGAGAGACCAGGCGGCGGGTGAAAGGCCAATGCACTGCACGTGACAGACAGGGGCAAAAGGAAGGAAATGTGTGAGGATTTCAACAACAGCTGGCCGCAGGAGCAACAACCACCAAATAAAACGTGAGCAAAGGAATGCAACAAGATGGTACATACATAAATATGTACGTGTGTAAAATCTCAGGGGTATGAGTTGAAAAAATAGACGACACACACACACACAAACATTAATGTATGTATGCGATCGTCGCAGCTGTCAGCTGTGTAGACAATTTTCTTTGTGCTAAGCTTCTTTTACTTCTCCATTGATAACAATGTCAAATGAGGAAATGAGACAACACCAACACAAGTTGGCAAATCTTTGCACAGCGTTGCCACCTACAATTCAAATCGAACACAGGTTTTGTTATCGACAAATATGCACCCAGCAGGCAGCAAGCAAAGCAGAGCTAGAGCAGAGGCACCAGCGTACATACGTGCAAAAATCATTTTAGGTATGCATGCTTGTGTGTGTGTGTATGTAAGTGTGCATATGTAAACGCCCACGCACAGACAGCGACAGATGTTCAATTTTTAGTTGACAACCTAGAAAAAGTAGACTAAAGTGATAAAAACACTCCTCAACCCTCACCCCAGTCATAAATACAATAAACAAAGTGCCACCTACAACAAAGATTAAGAAGAGCAAACAAGTACATACATATGTACTTACATACATTTTGAATTTCAATTATTGGACTGAAGAGAACATAACGTAAGCAGTTAACGTAACATTGTACTTGCAGCAATGTACCGTTATAAAAACACTCGCATGTAAATGGTTGATTTAGTTCTCAGTTGATAATATTATAAAAAAAGAGGAAGAAAAAAGAGTGGTAGGTCCGTATACTGGTTTGCCTGTTCATTGGAAAAAGAAGTTCGTTTCGTCCTTCGAAAAATCTTAAGCCTAACCGGTTGTAAGGCATTCAGTTCCGGATCGTTTACTAATCTGTACTTTTTCTTTTTGTGTGTACAGGGTGTGCTTTTTAAATGCAATTCCTCTCTCTGTGTGTTGATTTTTTAGTACACAAGTGTGAAGTGAATAATCAATTGTCGCAGCAGCGATAATAGCTCAAACCGCCGAGGCAGAGCGACGACGACGTTCGGCTTATTGGTAATTGCCCACACGGGAATCCCAAATGCCTTTGGACATTGTACATAAAGTCAAAGCATTTTGCTGATATTTTCAAACAAACACACTGCTCCTCTTCTCCTACCCCCTCCAACACATTTTTGTTTTATATAAGAAAATGGGGGAATATTTTTTGAAATTTTTGGTATTTAACTGTTTGCTATTTTTAGACTGTCAAAAGAGAGAGAAAGAGAGACAGGGGAAGAGCGTGAGTCACTTTATCAGGTCAAGTGAAAGAGTAAAAGGTCTTACTTAATGTTGCGATTCATATCGATAGTCCCAGTGTCAACAAGTAATTAAGTAAATGCCATTTCAACAGAATATCCCATTTATCATTTAATGTTTTGTTGTGTAATTTCAACAACTACTGAGAAATTGGCTTGACGTAGATGATAGCTTTCCGTAGATATTCTGTTCTTCGGAATTGTCAGTGTTTTTTTTTTGTATAAGGTTTCGGTATTGCTTTTGGAATGATTCCCTTATTAAAACTCTGCCTTGTAAAATATATTACTTTTGTATAGCAAAAGGTAAGGGAAAAGTTGAGGTAAAAGGTTATTAACTTAACCATCTTAAACTAGCAAAATTCCCAATTTAATCTAAACAATACTTCAGTGAAATTTTCTTATCTCTAGCTTTATATTAGGAAATAAAGCTGTAACAGTATAAGTAATTCGAAATTATAGTCCGAATCCTTAAAGCAAATTGTAGTTCTTTGAAAAAAAATGCAATATAACATGAAATCTACATATCATATACATAAAGTCTTTACACTTTGACCAAAATGTTAATTGATTTCGTTAGGCCACAAATGTCAACGTACATTCTTGACATACATCAAATTAGAATTTCAACAAACTGTATTGAACGTTCAATGACCGATTTGAAAGTACAGATACAACAACAAACAAATCCCCTCCCTTGGGTTATTGTCGTCGGTCATTGCATAATTTGGATTTGAACGGAAATGCTCGATTGTCTCACTCACACACTCTCTGATACTCTTTCACAATTTGAGACAACATTGACCGTGAATTGACATATGTAAGTATAAATCGACTTCTTTTTTTTCATTTCTATACTTAGAACAACTTCTGATTAGATTGGAGAAGTGTTTGTGTGTCAGTGTTATCTTTTAATTGGAAATAATACGTTGAGTGAAGAAAGCTCTTTTGGCCCGCAAAAAAACAAAATCTCTCTACAGGTTTATTTTTCGACAATAAAATCCTATTTAAATATTGTTTTAATCAACGCGGCGGCGACACACACACGTGTGTTTGATTTTTTCAATAGTCGGTAACAGGTTTTGGCTTAAAAATCTCTGACCGCAAACAAAACTATAATTGTGAACATACACTTGAAGAAAAACATGCCAGATTCTTAAAGAATTTTAAAGTTGTAGACTATACATACATATAAGGCTGGGAAAAGAAATGAAATGGCACAATTAGGGGACTAGTTGCAATTGTAACAGAGAGACAATGCACCTCAAACTAAGAGCAGTTACAGTTACTTTGTTCTCTCTCACACTCTAGAACTGAGCGCACGTCGTTTGTTTGTCTAAGCTTTTCTTGCCGTTTTAAAAACGTAATGCACCTTTACAGGCGCAATGTCGTACAACATATTATCATATCTCGATCATAATTGAAGCTTTGTTAATCAAACAGTTGCCAAACTGGTCTACTTATCAACAAATGATGTTCAATTTAAATAAAATAAAACCAAACACAAAACTTAAAATAAATTTCAAATAAAAATAAAACTTTTTAAATGGATTTCGTAATGTGCGGCCGCCGATCTTCTCTGCCGAAACAAACACACAGCAGCAGCAGCAACAACTACATGCATGCTAATCGAAAACAAAAAGAAAAAAATATATAAAAGACCCAGCCAACAACAAGCCAACGGAAAACCCGATCCGAACCAAAACATGGTGGCGGCTAGAAGGCTTCACAGCGCCAAAGACTTGGAGAGTGAGTGAGTGGCGGCGGCGGCGGCGGCGCCGGAGCTTCAAAAACTTGTCTTCCCAGATTCAGTTTGGATTTCTTCTTATTGAAGCCAACAACGTTGGCAATTTGGAACTGGACTAAAAACGGACTTGAAAAGAAACCAACACACATCTCTTGACGACTGGTATTTCCCCTCCCTTCCATAAAACAAAAAAAACAACGAAACGAAAAATAAAAAAAATGAATATACATTTTTGTATCTTTTTGCTGTATCTGTTGTTCGTATGATTATTGTATGGCTATATCTTTGAAAATGACTGAAGGTCAGTCAATTTGAGCGTACAATCAACTTTTCAATATTTCATTTATAACATTATTGTTGTTGTTTTATGGGTGCATTCAGCGAGAGCTTTTGCATATGTGCACATACAGCTGCAGCTGGTTCGTCAAATTAGAATTCTGGTTAAATGTCGCGCGTCATTTTCCTGCCCATTTGGCTGATTGTTGTGATTGAACTTCCGCAGAGTTCTCTCATTTAGCGGTGGGATTTTTGTGTGTCATGTGTGTGCGTGTGTGTGTGCCTGTTTAAGCTTTGGCCCTCACCTTGTCTTGTATGCGTGTGGTAGGTTTCCGGTGTCTCTCTATTGTTAGGAAGGGGAACTCATTTTTGTGCAAAACATTATTTAGATTTAGGTCATTTCTAAACAATGGCCGTCTCAGACTCACTTTTTTTTTTCAAATCTGGTTTATTTTGTAATTCTCAACCAGTTTTAGGGGGGTGAGGGGATATTGAGTGGCATCTTGCCGGCATCTTCGTTTTAAAGCTTACTTTTACTTATAAATACCCTTGAAACGGCAAGATTTCCGACACTTGATCACTACATCTGACTAAAGTACAATCGGTTGATTAATGTTCGGTTTATTGGTTCGGTTCAGGTTTTAAACAAACGGGTTCAGTTCTCAACCGGGGTTTATAAGCTAAGGGAACCAGGTTTGGATTCTTTCAGTTGCCTTAACTTTCAAGTACAAAAATTGCATCTTTAAAAATACATTTTTAATTCTTGATATGAATTTTCCAACTAAATATACTTAAAAATTCCCAAAATGGAATGTCTTGGGGTGTCAATATCGTAATTGTTCGATTAATCGGTAATTTTATAACAATATATCAGCTAACATTGGGGTAATGATCTGGGACCTTACTCTACCCTCTGTACATCGCTGACCTGCAGTGCATTTCTCATTTCTGGCTTTAGGTACAGGAGAAACTAAGCCGCTAATTGTTAAAAAGTCCACCCCACACAGGATCTCTTTGCGACTCGGAGAAAAACTCTTAACCCTGCGACCTTGGGTTTCATGGAAGGCCGCCTCATCTATACAGCTCGCCCTGAGGATCTATAATGCTGTTTTCTGTTTAATTTTAGATTGTATATATAAATCTATATAAAAATGATTGGAGTTGAAGCGCTTAATTGGTTCGGGAAATTTTGTGGGAAAAGTACTGGCAGGATCTTAGGTACCTACTTGGTACTTTAAAGATATTCTTGGTCTAAGATGAAGTCGTTTCGATAGATTTTCGATCTTCTGGGGTTAAGATCCTGCTGAAATTTGATAGCAAAGGATCAGAAAAGTCGAGAAATTGATTTTGTATCCTTTTTAGCTCCTTTATGAGAACTGCACTAGACGGATTCCATCGATGTATCGACTCTACAATTCATGGGAGACTCATAAATTATCACATTAGTCACGAATATTAAGATGGTGGAAAAAGATATTTAAAAAGGTAACAAAGTTATCGACAAACCTATTCCCAATTAATATGGGCAATCAAAACATCGAAGGCTTCTCAGCTTTAATTAGGGGTTAGCATTCCTGTTTTAATTATACGAAGTTTTACAATATTTTCAAAACCTAAATGGAACAACAACACAAGTAGCAAAACATCTCTTGGAAAACAACAAATAAAACGATAGCAGTTATAATTGGTCTAAACAGCTGTTTCTGTTATGCGAAATGACGCAAGACAAGTTAGAAAGAAAACATTATGAAGAGCAAATAGTTAAGACTTTAGCCCCTGAGAATCGAACACATTTGGCAAATTCTTGGGTATCAGAGAGAGAGAGACAGTTATATTATTAGTCCTCTCTTCCTGGGGGAACACTGTTCGAGAGTTTCAGCGAAATAACTTCTTGTTTTTACTGTGTGAGAGTCATAATTTGGCCATTCTCTTTACGCATAACTGTAAACTGTTCTCAGAGAAAAGTTGGTTGACATTTAAAAGAATCAGAAATGTTATCAAATCACTTAGAAACGATATGGTTTTGCGGTTTTCCCCTGGTTTTATGTTTTCTTTTCATTTCAAACAATGATAAACACAAATGTACATTTTCTTTCAACAACTAATGGGGCTTTGTCGACATAAAAAGTAAGCGTACCAAAACCCAACCCACAACAACAGCAACAACCTCGTCGTTCGTCGAAGTCGTCGGTATGCAAGTGAAAAATAAAAAAGATACGAAAAAAATTATATAAACATTATAGGCAAGCGTAAGTATGACTAAACCAACCGCAAACAGCAACAACTACAACTACAACGATATGTAACAAGTCGGGTGGCAACAACAACTACAACAGCAGCAACGGCAGCCACAGCCGAAACGAGGGCTCAGTGCGCTGACAACTTGTTGTTATTGTTTTTGGGTTGGTAATTTTAATGTTGGTTGTTGTTTTTTGGTTTTATTTTCTGGTTTCTCGGCTACGAAAACTATGCCAAAGTTAACGACGGATTACAATAATCAAAATACTCACACATACACACACACACAAACGTACGTGTGCACATAGACAGAGCTAGAGCCAGGCTGACAAACCACTTGCAACACTAATTTTTGACTAATTAAAAAACACTGCAATTGGAATTTTCGCTCCGTCTGTCTACAAATGTCAAAAAGTCATCGATTTTTTGAAAATTATTTTGTTGACCATTTTGGGTAGCCAAAGCGGAACCCCACGACAATAACAATTACAAAACCATTGAACCAATTAAGTTAAGGCTGTTTAGAAAACAACAACTACAATACAAGCTTTGGTAGAAACAGAGAGGGAGAGCGAAAAAAAAACACAATGGCGACAAAAGGTGGTGTTCAAACAACGGCATTTGCCATATGACCATTTATGTTTTGGCATTTTCGTTGTACATACGTATGTATGTATGTATGTGTGTTTAAACATTTCCATATGCAAATATTAATGACCTTCACTTTCACCTCGTTGGTGGAAAAGGCAAATTTATATGCAGTAAGAAACAGAATCCAAGTCTTTTTAGGCCAAATAAACGAAATGAACTTTGCCACTTGAGGGTGTGTGTGTTGTGTGTGTGAGCAACGGCCTTCTCTCTCTGAAGCTGATCGACCATACAATTACTGTAAATAGGTGAAAAAGACAACACAACAGTTGCTCAAATATTAAAAAAGTACACACACACAAGCGAATAGTATTACGGTAATCAATGTCAAATGCTGCCGATTTCATTCGCTTGCCACAATTGTACTTTTCAGTGGTCTGAGAGGAGAGCGGGAGAGAGCAAAGTAAATATTTATTTGGTTTTTAAACTTTTTAAAATGCCAACTTCATATACACACACACACACACATGCTCAGGCGGATATAAAACAACACCACTTGTTGTTGGCATAATTAAATGCAATATGTGCGAGAGTGACAGCAAGCTTGACACGATATGGCAGCTTTTGTGGTCGCGCTCTTGTCGTCGTCGAGTGTTCGGTTCGCAAAAGCAAGGTAAGATCACCACCGACACACACAGACACACTCGTATGCAACAACACACAATATACTTTCACTTCTTGTATTGAATTTTATTTCTGTTAGCGCCACGTTGTTGTTGTTGTTTTATATCATTTTATTTTTTCTTTTATGCATGTGTTGAGGCCCTTGGCAACAGCAGCGTGTTACGGTAGGAAAACTCAGTCCTCGATCTAGGAAAATGCATTTTCGCCTGTTTCATAATAAGAGTGTGTCTGTCTGTCTGGCTGTGTGCGTGTGTGCGTGTGTGTTGACTTAATTTTCAACTAAAAACATCTTCAATAACAGCGCTTCAACACAAAAGTCAAAAAATCAAATTATTTTACTGAGCAACAAGCTTTTTGGTCGTTTGACCTCAAACGTGATGATCATGTGGCTGTGTGTGTGCGCTTGTGTTAAGATTCACAGTCAAACTCCGCTAATGTGACACACTTAACGATATTACGTCCACTACATTGGCTCATGCCAAATTCATATATTTTTTATCCAGATCTTTTTTTTCTGTAAGGAAACTATTCAGTTTTTCTATTTTCTAGCCATTTCGAAAGTGTTAAAGTTATGACATAACAGACTAAATTTGGAGGTGTTTTTTAAAATTAATTTGACATTTTTTTTTTTAGCTAATTTAAAGGTGTAACACTATTATTCTATCCTATCCTATACTAACTATCTATACTATATCTTTCTTTGTTATTTTGAAATTATTTAAGACCCGTTATCGCTTCGAATTCTATCAACCGGAATTGATTTAAGTTCTGAATTCTAAGAAAAGATTAAGGCATTTAATTGAACAAGTCAGTATAACGAATATGAATGATCAACTCCGATTCAGCATTTTTTGATCAAACTTAAAAAGGGTAGATCACTTAACCAATCACTATTGGCCTACATTTTATTAAGCTATCTTTTATATCTATTTTAAATTGCATTGAGTAATTTTTAGCCATATTTAAGAGCCGATTTAGCCATTTTATAGCTTCAACAGTTGGCAACACTGGCAGTACTCCTAGACGGTTTTTTTTCGTATCAAAGTGGAGGCAAGAACTATAAAACCAAACAAATCTGCGAAACTCTTTTCTGGCCTCGAAATGGGCCGTAATTCCATTCGAAAGGATAACACCATGGGATTGCAAAGGCAGGACGAGGTGGTTCTACGTAAAATATTTATGAAACCATATTGAGGTATAAAAAAAAACGACTAAGCAGACTTTCAAAAATGTTTTTTCAAATGCTGGGTGCGTTTCCTAAGAAAAGCAGGACGGCCGCAAGGGTATACTTTCTACCTTATCATTCGCCTAATCCAGGATCATGAATCTTGGCCAGAGTCTAAGTGATGAGACAGCCAGATGCCATGTCCCCCATTTATAGTCGTTCTGCCCTAGTTCAGGAGGTGCTGCATATCTGTGGCATCATGCATCGATTATTGGTTTCTCGATAAAAGCTTTATAGATTGAGGTTGCCTTCAGGGATCCCCAAGAAAATAAGCTATAAGTCTCTCTCTCTGACTCTCATGATGCTTGACTTCTGCAAGCAGCATAAGGTTTGAATTGCCGACTGTGTTCGGCCCCCAGGGGGCTATCGCTTTAGTGTTGCTTTGCTCTCTTGTGTTGTGTGCAGAGAAAATATCTAGAACTTATCGAAAACGTTGAAAATTGATTGAAATAGGGTTGACTTATTCTTATTGCTTTTAGAAATTTTATATAATTTTGGTTTACTAACTTGTACATCTTAGTCAACTACAACTGTATTAAACCATCTTTTGCCTGCCTGGGCTAATTAAAAAGAGACTCGAATTAAAAATCATTTTCGAACGCCATTGTGAGCTTATCTACGCAAGCCGAAAGCCTCGAAGTACGCAAAACTAAATATGTACGTCACTGCAGTTAGCTCTCTTTCCTATTTCTCTCTTTCTCTCTCTCTTGCACTCTGGCTGTTTTTTAATTTGTGCATTACTGCATATAATAACAGCAGTTAGTAACAACAACAAAGCTTGCACTCCCACAGTCAATCAGGTAGGTCTCTCTTTCTCTGACTGCCTCGCTCACTCCCATATTTTGATGCAATTTATGCAATGTCGCATTACTTGAGATTGTTTACATATATGAAACAATGATTCAATTGGCAAGCTGCAAAAATAAACACTTTCTTCTAGAAACAAAAATTTACTAAAAACCGGCCACAAAAGTGAGAATTAGTTCAAAAGCGAAAATGTTAGGTGAAATCAGTAAGAAGAGGAGACAGCCAGCTGTTGGAATGTTGAAGTTGCGAAATGAAAGGTGGAGAGGGGTGGGGAGGGCAAGTGCTGACGTCACAGTCTTAGTTATCGAGATATCGATATTTAAAACCAACATGAGGAAATTATTTATTTAAATTAATCACATGTTAAAATTAGACACTGAAAAACTACTCCCACGCCAGTCGGATGCTCTAGGATAAATTTTTCACACACACACGTACATATACAAAAGCACGCCCATATAATGCAACAGCTTTGTACATACATACATACATAACAGAAAACGGGGACAGGGGCAGACGGCAAAGAAAAAGAATTAACATAAATTTTTATGCACACTTCTTTTGAAGGGGTTGGTTGATAATATTGTTCTTTCGGCATATTGTTGTTTATGGGTTCAAGAATTCTCTCTCTCTCTCTACTCTCCCTTTGTCTTTTTGTTGGTTACTGCTTACTTTTGTTGAAGTGGGCTGCAAAAAGTTGAGGTTGTTGTTGAAAAATTATTTATAAATTTAATTGGAATCGCGTAAATTACGATGGCGACGACGACGGCGACGGCTGACGTTTTTCTCTCATTTTCTGCTTTTTTGGTGGTTGGAGCGAGAGAGACGGGGCGACGAGACGGCAAGAGCTGGAGCGCGCGTGCATAACACGCACGTAAAGCTCGCGAACAAACGAGTCTACTTACACACACACCGACAGGAAAGCTTGTACGTGTAGACATGTGTGTAAGTATAAAATATAACTCACGGTAACGAAACGACCGACAGACCGACGCGACGACGACACCAAATGGAGAAATCAATCAAGAGAGGCCCAGGGATAGAGGGGAGTGGAAAAAATTACATATGTACAAAATTTAATTTTTCTATGCATATTTCACACATATTTTCATTTTGTTGGTTGTATTTGGGTTTGCTCTTTTTCTTACACAATATTTTTTGCTTTCTTGCTCAGTTTTCTTCTTTTTTCTTTTTTTTGCACACACTTTTCTTTTACACTTTAAATTGAGCCGCTGACGTTTTGATATATAAATATAATGCACGTTTTCCCCTTAAGTTACAAATTTCCTATATTTTTAATAATTTTTTAACAACAAAAAATTCCTTAATCAAAAAAGAGTTCAGAAATCACGTCATGGCTGCCACGTCCAAGCAACAATGAATTGTACAAAATTTCCAACCGTCGACGGGTGTTGCGGGTGCGTTGAGAGCGAGTGAGAGTCGCCAGACAGAGTAAACACAGTGTGTACACACCGCACTCGAGAACACCGTCGATTTGACATTACAATGAACAAGCCTGCGGTTAGAGCGAGTCGGCTATAGGGCATTTGTCAAAAAGAGAGAAATACCAAAAAAAAATCGAAGAATTTGCACACACTGTGTGTGGGATTTTTTAGTGCGAATTTAATAATTTATAGTAATCGATTAATATAGCGTAAAAATTAATTAGATATATTATTTAATTTCTAGTGCGTTAATGCCCAATGATGACATTTGTTTCAACTTGCAATAATTTAAATTGCCTTTTCAGGCCAAATACCGCATGCTCGTGTAAAAACAGATGTTTTGGTGTGCAAGCGAGACAGCCACATGCCGCCTGCATTCACCAACAAAATGCATTAATAAATTTGTGTAGAATGAAGGAAACACAAATTGGCGAAAAAGACCGCCGAGCGCCACATGTGTGAATATATTTCACAAAATGTTGCAATTATGTTACACCTTATCTTTTGACCTCCCACAAAACAAAAACAACGCGCGGCAACTACCGACGCCTCGCTCGCGTTCGCTTGAACATGACCACGGTTCTTCTTCGTTCTGCTTTGTGGGCCAATAGCAGAAAGTTATGCTCACATTTTTCAGAGATGAAAACATTGAACTTACCCGGAAAATTTTCATCGTTCTCTTCCTCGGATGCCATGCTTGCTGTTTAATGCAAGTTTTCCACGTTTTATTCACACGAAAAGCGCTTTATTTCCACAACAAATAATTAAGCACACACAGACACGACGAGAAAAAAATAGACAAGTTGTAAAGCGGCTAACAAATATGGCGGAGCGGAGAGCAACTACGAAGGAGAGAGAGAGAGTAGGAGACAGGGCTGCTTTTCGATTAAATACAGGGTTTCAATTTTCATTGAAACGAGGAATAAAATGTTGAAATTAACGTTCAAAAACAACCAATAACATTGTTGTATTATTGGCATAATATTTAAATCATAACAGGCGTTTGTTTCCAAAAATTATCCACACGATTTGTACATTTTCTTCTGTCAAACCAACGGCCTGGCAACCCTGCTGTCTATTCAAGGCAACTCTGTCTCTGTCTTTGCTCTAAGAAATTTTCACCTAAACGTTTTGTGTCAGAAATACCAAAAAGAAAAATATAGCTAATGAATAAGCGGATTAAGAGCGGAATGTGCAAAGTTTTTGGTAAATAACTTTTGACCCTTTAGCCCGATCAATTTAATTGCGAATTATGTCGTCCATTATAACGCGCAAGGATGCGGAAAGCGACGAACAGAAATTGGCCAAGAAGCGAGGGGCAGCGTCCGATGCCAATGCCACCGAGGCGCCCAAGAAATCCCGCTTCGATGTCAAGGAGAAGAATGGAGGCGACGAATTACCGACAGCGCTTCCGCTGGCCACCTCTGCGGCCGCCGCCTCGCTGAGTTCGAACCAAATTAAGCTGATGATGGCGCATGCCCAGCGTGAGATTGAAGAGCGCAAGCGAGCCTTGAGCAATTTGCGGGACAAAGATCCACTTTTGGCCTCTGTTCCGCAGATCGGCATGCCCGTGGCGCTGGCCACTCAGGCGCTGTCGAAGAAACCCACACCCGAGGATTCCGACAAGGCCAAGAAGATAGCCGAGTTGCAGGCCCAAATTCGGGCTAAATTGACTGGCAATCTGGCCCAGCTGATACAGCCCACAGCGGTGGCCGCAGCGGCTGCGGCGGCAGCCCAGGCGCAGGAGCGTCCCAAGCCGCTGATTCTTGACGAGGAGGGACGCACGGTGGACAAGAGTGGCCGGGCCATAAATATACCCACGGTAACGCCCACGCTCAAAGCGAATATCCGGGCCAAAAAGCGTGAGGTGTTCCAGCGTCAGACCGGTACGGTGGGAGAGCGCAGCGATGCCTCCAGCTCCGCCCAGGATGAGGCCATCAAATACTTCGACGATCGGATTGCCCTGAAGCCAACGGTGCGAAATAAGCGCACATTGCGTTTCCATGAACCGGGAAAATTCCAGCAGCTGGCCGAACGGATGCGCATGAAGAGCCAGCTGGAGCGACTGCAGAATGAAATTTCCCAGATAGCACGCAAGACGGGTATCTCGTCGGCCACTAAACTGGCTCTGATTGCACCCAAGCAGGATATGCCCGATGATGTGCCGGCCATGGAATGGTGGGATTCAGTCATTCTAACACAGGACTTGCAGACACTGGATGAGACGAGTGGTAAGATTAGCATACGCCAGACGGCCATAAGCAATCTGATTGAGCATCCCACGCAAATGAAGCCGCCAAGTAAGTACAAGTGGACGAAGAAGAGGAGGTGGAGAGTTTGCCAAGACAGTGTTGATCATCTGGCCGGGTTTTTTCTGTTCTCAATTTGGTTCAGGAAGCTCGGTTTGGTCAGCACTGCCAGCCAAATCGGTCTTTCCTGCCAATTCTCTCTCTCACACACTCCCTTTCCCTCTTTTAGATGAACCTCTGAAGCCGGTCTACTTGCCCGTCTTTCTGACCAAGAAGGAGCGCAAAAAGTTGCGTCGTCAAAACCGACGCGAGGCCTGGAAGGAGGAACAGGAAAAGATACGTTTGGGTTTGACGGCTCCACCAGAGCCAAAATTGCGCATATCCAATCTTATGCGTGTACTGGGCACGGATGCTGTACAGGATCCTACCAAAATCGAGGCCCATGTCCGCGAGCAAATGGCCAAAAGGCAGAAGGCGCACGAAGATGCCAACAACGCACGGAAATTGACCAGCGAGCAGAAAAGCGAAAAAAAACAGCGTAAGCTCAAGGAGGACACCAGCTGTGGGGTGCACGTTAGCGTGTATCGCATACGTGATCTCCAGGATAATCAGAGCAAAAAGTTCAAAGTGGAGACAAATGCCAAACAGCTGCAAATGACCGGCAGCGTGGTGCTCTTCCGTGACTGTTGTGTGGTGGTGGTCGAGGGTGGACCCAAGCAGCAGAAGAAGTATCGCCGATTGATGTTGACTCGCATCAAATGGGAGGAGGATGTGGTTAAGGGTAACGATGGCCAGGATGTGGCGAATTCGTGTGTGTTGGTCTGGGAGGGCACCAGTCAGCGTCGGCATTTCGGTGAAATCAAATTCAAAATCTTTCCCATGGAGAAAATGGCCCGAGAGTTCTTTCAGAAGCATCAGGTTGAGCACTACTGGGATCTGGCCTATTCGGGTGCGGTACTGGAGGCCTCCACGGATCAGCAGTGATGGAATCATGTTTAAAAGAATAAAATTTGAAAAATTCGTTTTTGGAAATTTAATTTTTATTGTTTGTTGGTGTAGGGATCTTCCTTGATGTTGGATTGTATGAACTCATTGAGTCCCTGCTGTTTGAGTCGTTCTATAATCGTGGCCAGTCGTTCATCCTCCAGTGCATTTTCGGCCTTTTCGCGCACGTCTAGTGTATGCTGCTCCTTGACACGTTCCGTCAAAACCTGACGTATCAACTGGCGCAGCGACTTGTTAATCAACAAAGTGTAGTCCAGCAGTTTTACATAGGTATCGGGAGTCATATAGCCACATTGCTGACACTGAGCCAGCTGCTCAAACGTATCCATGCTGGCATTGATCAGCAGGCCATGTTCCTGAGGCGCGCTTATGATGTTGCCGCTGCCCATTAGGGCATGACCGCCACGATGCTTCCACAGCAACTCCTCCACCTTGGCACTGGGATTGACGAATACACGATCCCGATATATGCAGGCCGTGGAGGCGGCAATCAAATCATACGTTGAAATGCCACACTCCACCAAAGCCACGCCGCAACAATTGATGGCCGTGCTTAGCAGACAGCCATCATCGTCCAGTATGAGCACTCGTATGTCCAGTTGAAAGTTTAGAAACTCTGTGCGACAGACCACCGGTTCCAGGGCCTTGGTCAACAGGCTACCCAGATGCTTTTCGCGCTCGGGCACCGACTCCAGCTCGCCGGTGGCAAAGGCGGCAAAGTTTACGAAACAATTAAGTACACCCATGTTCATGCGCCGAGCACTGGCACGGACTAGTTCGTGTGGTGGAGCCACTATGGCCATTACTTTGGTGTTGCCATATTCCATATAGGCGGAACCGCGCACTGTGGTCAAGATACCGGCGCGTATAACTGGGGGAGGAGAGAATTTAATTGGAGAAATGTGATAAATGGGTGCATTTAGGCTTACAGGTGGAACGCGGCTCTGCCACAACCTCTGCCGGCTGTTCAAGACTCTCAAAAAACTCCTCACAATCCTTGGGCGTGGTATACAGCTCCTCAGCTATGGTGGCGCCATCTAATAGCGTGTTTTTTGTTTGAGTTACTCTTAACATTGCCGATTATTAATTATAAACAATATCAACAATAATACATGTGTTTTTAAATAAAATCCGCACCAGTGTGGTATAACGTCTGAATGGCGAATCATTAGAGATGAGAGAATTCAAGAAACTATCGTAACTGTTTGCTGCGTACAGTGGTTTAGGCGCCTCGAACCTCGAACAAAACACTAATATCTATAAAGTTGTGATAGATATGACGTGCTTCCAAAATGCGGGGGAGTGGTTCAAATGATGTCTTATTGTGCTACCTTGAAAAAACTAGCCGAAAACACGACCTGTAGATCAGCCAAGTGGCAGCAAATTATTAAAATTATTTGATAGCTGAACATCTTTACCATAGAGAAAAAGCCCTAATACTATTTATGTTCTGACTACTAATTTTACTATTCTCAGTTATTAATAACACAAGCAAATGTCACGAAATCATTGTGCCTTAGTGATGTGAATAAATCAGGCAAATATCGAGACGTAACGTAAGACGTAATCAAAAATACCAACATTTTCATAGTCTGGCCACACTGTCGTGCACTGACAGCGCAAAAAGCGCTTTGTAATTGTCTCACTGAAAAGAAGAAAAAAAGTTAGAGCGATACAAAAGCAAACTCTGCGATTAAAATCATAGATATTTAGTTCAAGTGAATTTTATATTGTATTCATAAAATCATGACGGGCGAGACCAAGCAGGAGAAAAAGCAACCCGCTGCCAATGATCCCAAGGATTTGAAGGGAAAGCAAGCGGCGGCCGCAGCCGCTGCCACACCGCAACCAAATAAAAAGGATGAAAAAGAGCAGCAGCCCGAACTATCCGATGAGGATCAACAGCTGCAAGAGGAACTGGAGCTGCTGGTGCAGCGTCTGCAGGAAACGGATAAAAAGCTGTATCAGCCTGCCTTAGAAATGATGGCCAAGTTGATACGAGCCTCGACCACGTCAATGACGTCGGTGCCCAAGCCATTGAAATTCATGCGTCCGCATTATGAGACCATGAAAACGGTATACAAACACATGCCCGACGAGCAGGCCCGCCAGCTGTGCGCCGACATCATATCGGTGCTTTCGATGACCATGGGCAGTGGCAAGGATTGCCTGGCCTATCGTTTTTTGTGCGATCGCAAGCAAAAGATTGGAGACTGGGGACATGAGTATGTACGTCATTTGTCTGGCGAGATTTCGGCTCACTATCACGACACCACGGGCGAGTTTCGCACCCAGCTGATCGAGCTGGTCAAGCAGATCATACCCTACAACATGGAGCACAATGCCGAGGCGGATGCCTGCGACTTGCTTATCGAGATCGATCATCTGCATTTGCTGAGCGAGTACGTGGATGAGTCGGCTTACCCGAGGGTGTGTCTCTATCTGCAGTCCTGTTATCCGTATGTGCCGGAACCGGACAATACCATTATTTTGGAGACTGCTCTGCAATTGGCGAGGAAATTCCACCAGCACACTCAGGCCATGCGATTGGCCTTGATGCTGAATGATATGTCCAAGATTGCGGAGATATTCAAGGAGCCCAAGGAAGCGGCCATGCAGAAGCAGTTGGCTTTTATGTTGGCCCGCCAGCAGGTGTGCCTGGAATTGGATGAATCTGTGCCGGACTATGATGATCTCATGGAGATAATGTCGAATGGCAATTTGAACAAGCATTTCCTGAATCTGGCACGTGAACTAGACATCATGGAGCCCAAGACACCGGAGGATATATATAAATCTCATCTGGATAACTCCAGATCGCGATTTGCTTCCATTCAAGTGGACTCGGCCAAGCAGAATTTGGCCGCCAGCTTTGTCAATGGCTTTGTGAATGCAGGATTTGGTGTGGATAAACTCTTGTCCGAGGATGGCAACAAATGGCTGTACAAGAACAAGGAGCACGGCATGCTCTCGGCCACCGCCTCGCTGGGATTGATTTTGCTGTGGGATGTGGATGGTGGTCTGACCATGATTGACAAATATTTGTACTCCACCGATGATAACATCAAATCGGGTGCCCTCCTCGCCTGTGGTATCGTCAATTGTGGCATACGCAACGAAGTGGATCCGGCTCATGCCTTGCTCTCGGACTACATAGACAATCAGAACTCGTGCATGCGTATTGGTGCCATTTTGGGTCTGGGCATAGCCTATGCTGGTTCCAATCGCTCGATTGTGATTGACACGCTGAAAACTGTCTTTAATTTTGCCAATACCAAGAGCTCGGCCAGTGTGGAGATTCTGGGCATTACCGCACTTTCGTTGGGCCTGATAAGTGTGGGCTCCTGCAATGCTGAGATCACTGAAATCCTGTTGCAGACCATCATGGGCTTGACCAAAGCTGACCTGAAGGATACCTATAGCAGATTTTTGTTCCTGGGCTTGGGTTTGCTGTATTTGGGCCGTCAAAAGTCCACGGAGGCTGTTATGATGACACTGGAAGTGTTGGAGGAACCCTATCGTAGCATGGCCACCACCATGGTGGATATATGTGCCTATGCGGGCACAGGTAATGTGCTCAAGATTCAGCAGCTGTTGCACATTTGCTCCGATCACTATGAAACAGCCAGCGCTGATGAGGAGAAGGAAAAGAGCAAGAAGGATAAGGGCAAGGACAAGGTAGGCGGTTTATTTTCAACTTGGTATTGTTTAATACAACTCTCCTTTTTAGCAGGACAAGGAGAAAGAAAAGGAGAAGGAAAAGGAGCGCGAGAAGGATCTGTCGGCCACACAATCCATTGCCGTTTTGGGCATTGCCCTGATTGCCATGGGTGAGGATATTGGTGCCGAAATGGCCTATCGTTCCTTTGGCAATCTTCTGCGCTACTGTGAGCCCGCCATACGACGTGCTGTCCCCCTGGCCCTGGGTCTGATATCCGCCTCTAATCCCAAACTGAACATTTTGGACACCCTAAGCAAGTTCTCCCATGACAGCGATGCCGAAGTGGCTCACAATGCCATTTTTGCCATGGGTTTGGTCGGTGCTGGCACCAATAATGCTCGCCTGGCCTCCATGTTGCGTCAACTGGCCCAATATCACTCCAAGGATCCCAGCAATTTGTTTATGGTGCGCATTGCCCAAAGTTTGACACATTTGGGCAAGGGCACCTTGTCATTGAGTCCCTATCACAGCGATCGCCAGCTTATGAATCCCATGGCAGTGGCTGGTTTGATGTCTACACTGGTTTCGCTGCTGGATGTTAAGAATTTGATCCTAAATCGATCACACTATCTGCTCTACACCCTGGTGCCGGCCATGCAGGCACGCATGCTGATTACCTTCGATGAGGAGCTGAATCAATTGCAGGTCCCAGTTCGTGTGGGCATTGCCATTGATGTGGTAGGTCAGGCGGGTAAGCCCAAGACAATTACCGGCTTCCAGACGCACACTACGCCCGTACTGCTGGCCATTGGCGAGCGTGCGGAATTGGCCACCGATGAGTATATCTCACTAACACCCGTTATGGAGGGATTCGTAATACTGAAGAAGAATCCAAATTTTGTCAAATAATCTGCATAAACATTTTATCTATATTGTATAAGCCCAGGCGTGCGAGACTAACTCCCAAAAAAAAAGTAAAAAATGTTTCTTTTCATCTACAAAACTGTCATTAATAGAGATCTATACATAAATATATACTTTATGGTACACTTTCTCCAGGTGCAGCGAATGAAGTACTCTTAAACTGCAGCTGGATAAAGTGAGTCCAAGTCTTTGCTTTGCCTTAACCAAGGGAACTTCACAATGGAACCCAAAGTGAATCACATATTTGTGTGAATCACAAAACCGAAACGAATTTCGGTTAGCTGTTTAGAAATAAGGATTGGGTACCTTGGAGTTGCTGCCAGACTAAAAAGTAAGAATTCAAAGATGAGCTGTCTCATTAAGTCCTAATTTCTCAAAAGTTTCGGTTAGCCAACATTTTCTCGTGAACAGTTTGAGTTGATATCGATAAGTTCCACTTAGGACCAGGTACTGTCAACGAATTATACGCTTGTTCCACTGGCAATCCTGGCAACTTCTCCCACTCTGCTTAGACCCTCTCCACCCAGGGCAACGCCGCTGACCAACGGATATTTCTATTTATAACTTTTTTGAACACGATATCATATCGATAGAAAATCTAGCTTTTTTCGCTGAGAAAGGCTAGATCATGTAGCCTTTGGCTTAAATGACCTGCAAATGGTCTTTGAAATCTTACACAGAAAAAAATTATGTGATTTAGATCATGCAAGAATGAACTGCAGAGTGTGCCAGAGGGGTATTAAGTATTTAATTATGCTTTTTTAATGCATGTTGTGAAGGAATTTAGTAATTTAAGAAACCTTTTGAAATTTGAATTTGAATTGTTAACGTACAGAACTTTTGAAGCCTTGTGGCAACCCTTTAATTTGTACATCGATATGTTTCGATACAAGAGCCCTGAAGTCGATAGGTTTGATCATTCGATGAGAAAAGAATGAAGAGGGCAGAGCGCGACGAAGCGTAAGTGAAAAGAATATTTTTAATTTGTGAAACCTAGAACTTATTGTAATTGTTTTACAGGAGATAAAACAACAAGTCCACCCACTTATCCACCATATTGTACACCATTTGTTTACTGCACCTAAATATATACGCATTTATCATTAAGTTGAGCGAGCGTCGGTTTGAGGTGTGTGTTTTGGCGGCTGGTGGCGTTTTACTTGCGAAGTTCTCCCGGATCGAATCAACATCTTTTATCTCGCTTCACCTTGGCGTTCCCCGAAGGGAAAGGATCAAGACTTGCAACAGGCTGGTGCAAGGAAGCAAAAGGAGGAACCAATTTGCATTAACTCTGGTGTGACGACGGCTTGACGCGCATGTACATGCTTGTGTGTGTATAGGCTATTGCGCAGTGACGCCGATTTCGCGGAGTTGTGAAATTGTTCTGGAAAAATCTGGTAAGTGTCTTTGGTTTTGGTTTTGTTGTTGTGGTTCTCTGTACGATGGGCAGGCGAAAGACTAGAGCATCAAACAAGCCAAATGAACTGGCAGAAAATGAAAGTGATCAGAGTGCCGACCCTATGCGAGGTGTAGCACAGAAACGGAACTCCAGTACAGGTAGCCGATCTGCTGGAGCGGAGCCTGCGGGTGCAGGTTTAATCGGCATGATGCAACTTATGGAGCAGCAGCAGCATGCCAACAGAGTACAAATGCAGGCTTTTCAGATGGAAATCCTGCGCATGAACGAAATCCAGATGGAAAAGACGAACATCTTGATTGATGCGCTGGCATCGAGGCCAGTCACTAAAAATCGTGTGAGTGAAAATGAAATCCCTGCGGATTCATCGAATATTACGGACGAACAAGCCACTGGGCATTCCGATATTAATCCGCAGCACGATTCAGGCGCAAAGCTTTATGATTTGCCTGAGTTCGATGGAACCCCTGAATCTTGGCCGATGTTCAAAGAAACCTTTGCCATGACGACCAGAGAATATGGCTATAGTGAAAGACAGAATTTGATACGACTACAGAAGGCAATCAAAGGTAAGGCACGCGAAGTTGTAGAATGTTTGCTGATCCACAGTCGTAACGTGCCCGACATTATGGAAGCACTTAAGGAAAATTTTGGTAGGCCTGAAATTCTTATCAAAAGTCAAATCTCTCGTGTACGAAAATCATCTCCAATAAAAGAAGGAATGTTAATGGAACTGTTGGACTATAGAAATAAAGTTCAGAATTTGACCTCTTTTCTAGAAGCAGCTGAGGGCGAAAGATACTTAGAAAATCCGACGCTGATGGAAGAGCTGGTTTCGAAACTACCAGTACAACAACGTTTGGAGTGGGCACGTTATCGTCGGACTTGTAAAGGTCACGAAAACATTAAAGACTTTAGCAAATGGCTCAAAACTATAGCAGAGGACATCCATGCTGCTGGCTTAGTGGATGAAGTCGAGGCAGCAAAGCCGAGAAATCAGAAATCTAGGTTCTTCCATGCGAACGAAGTTGAGGTCAAAGAGAAAAGCTGTGCTGTCTGTAAGGGTCAACATAATTTGGAGAAATGTGACAAGTTTGTTAAACTTAACATCGATTTAAGATGGAAGGCAGTACGGGAAAATAAACTTTGCTTTAACTGTTTAAGACCTGGTCACCGAGTTCAAGCGTGTAAGTTTATACACAAATGTGAGACGCAAGGGTGCGTTAAGAAAATTAACACGTTACTGCACAAGCCCTCCGTGGTATCTACAGTTGACAACAATCAGGAATTTACAGGAACAGCTTCGCAGGTATCTAACTCTGCAGTGTTGTTCAAAATCTTGCCAGTAAATTTACATGCAAATGGGAAAATCGTTCCCTGTTATGCGTTTTTAGATGACGGATCCGCAGTTTCGTTGATGAACGAAAGACTAGCGGAGGAGCTGGGCTTGAGAGGCTCCAAAGAGAACCTTACTCTACAATGGTTCGGAAACAGAAGAGTATCCGAGTCGACAAGCCGCTTTGATATTGGCATATCAGGTGGCCAAAATGAAACAATCCATAAGTTGAAAGGAGTTCGCACAATAAAGAACCTTCAGTTGCCGAAGCAATCTGTTAATGTGTCTGAATTGCGCTCAAGATATCGACATTTGGAAACGATTCCAGTACACAGCTATGTCAATGCCGTGCCAGAGATCCTGATTGGTTTGGACAACGCGCATTTGGGAGTGCCAGAATCAGCACGCTCGGTCGTATATGATGGCCCGATTGTTGCTGCCACCAAGCTTGGCTGGGTGTGTTATGGCAAATGCAAGGCCAGAGATAAGAATGAATCTAATGGAGTTTTCTTAATAAACCCTGAAAAGGATTTTATCATTGATAAACTAATCCAAGATTATATTGTAGATTCAGAAATGGGCGCTCGAATGGCTAAAGTGGATCACAAAGGGAAGGAAGTAGAACGTTCGAACAAACTACTGCAAGAGACAACGAACCGTGTTGAAAACCGGTATGAAACTGGATTGCTTTGGAGATGTGATGACATCTTTTTGCCGGATAGCAAGGAAATGGCGATCAGAAGACAATTATCCCTAGAACGGAAATTTCAGCGCGAACCGGAATATCAGAAGGAATACTGCAGAATTATGGCTGATTATGAAAGAAAGGGATACATGGAGCTGGTGTCGCAGGATGCGCTAAACAATAAATCGGACAAGGACTGGTTTTTGCCACATTTTGGAGTGGTCAATCCAAACAAGCCTGGAAAACTGAGGATAGTTTTTGATGCGGCTGCAGAAGTCAACGGAATTTCGCTTAACTCGGCCTTAATGAGCGGGCCTGATAATGTACAGCTGCTGAGCCATGTACTGATGAAATTTCGACAAAAGAAATTTGGAATATGCGCAGATATAAGAGAAATGTTTCACCAGGTTCAAATCCGTTTAAAAGATCGCTGTGCTCAAAGATTCCTTTGGCGATCGAATCCTGACGAAGAAATGAAGGTCTATCAGATGGTGGTCATGACCTTCGGAGCAAAGTGTTCACCCACATCTGCGGAATACGTGAAGAATATTAACGCGCAGAAATACGAAGAGAAATATCCAGAAGCGGCGGATGCGATCATCAGGAACCACTACGTGGATGATTATGTGCACTGTTTTTCCACCGAAGAAGAAGCAATGAGAGTTTCCGAAATGGTAGTCGAGATTCACAAGGAAGGCGGTTTCGAGTTAAGACAATTTGTATCCAACTCAAGGATTTGTAATGAAACACTCGCCGAGAACAAGCCTGATGACATCGTAAATTTGGACAAGGACGCCACGAATCATTTCCAAAAGGTGTTAGGTATGCACTGGCATACGCTTACTGACGAGTTTGGGTTCACGCTGTCATTTGCCAAAATTGATAAATCTTTGTTTACTCCCGATAGGACTCCAACGAAAAGAGAAGTCTTGAAAATCTGTTATGTCCATATTCGACCCATTTGGAATCCTGGCGGAACACTCGATTATGGCCAAGCTACTACTACAATCAATATGGCGCAGGAAAACTGGATGGGATGAATGCATTGATAGCGACGATGATGCTGTATGGAAAAATTGGCTGCATAAATTGGATGACATATCAACAGTTCGGATCCCTCGATGTTATGGAGATAGTCTCTTTGATGACACTGTTGAGCTCCATGTTTTTGCGGACGCAAGCGAAGCGGCATACGCAGCAGTAGCGTACTGGCGCATACGATCGGAAGGACAATGGAAAACAGCATTTGTTATGGGGAAAACAAAGTGTGCTCCCATGAATCAGTCGACCATACCGAGATTGGAGCTGCAGGCGGCAGTCATGGCTACTAGGCTGCGCAAACACATACTGGAAGGACACGATGTCCGCCCGAAACGAGTCCAAATGTGGTCTGACTCGAGTACCGTTTTGGCATGGATCAAATCCGATCACAGGAGATACAAGCCTTACGTGGCTCATCGCGTGAATGAGATCTTAGAATCGAGCGACGCGGATGAGTGGAGATGGATTCCTGGAAAGGAAAACCCAGCGGATTTTGGAACGAAAATTAACCGGAATAACAAACAGTCTACTTGGCTACAGGGTGCACGCGTTCTTTTAATCGACGAGAGCGACTGGCCCAACAATAATTTAGAGCAAGAGGGCACTGATCTAGAACTGCGACCGAAATTTGTATTTGTTGTTCAACAAGATGTTGAAGATATGTTCTTAAAGTTCTCATCTTTCAGAAAATTAACCCGAGTTATAGGCTGGATTTTGAGGGTAAGCAAACGGCCGATTGAACGAACTACATACTTACAGGCAAAAGAAATTGAATATGCACAGTTGGTCGTGTGTCGCAAAGTCCAAATGTCAGAGTACAGTGAAGAAATCGAGACTTTGGCGCATGGAAGGCCTGTGAAGAAAACTAGCAAAATATGGAAACTGTGTCCGATCCTCGACGCAAACGGTCTGCTACGAATGAACGGCAGGATAAACAACGCAGACGCAGTACATGAAGACACCAAGCGGCCAATAATTATGCCGCAAAGACATTATGTGACGAATCTCATAGTGGAACAATACCACAAGGACTGGAAACATCAGAACGAGGGCACCGTGGTTGCAGAGATTCGCCGACGGTATTGGATACCACATTGCCGTGAACAAGTGCGCCGAGTATCACGACTCTGCAAAATATGTGTGGCCAATAGAGCACGCCCATGTGCGCCACTAATGGGACAGTTACCCGCTGACAGGCTCACACCACATGTACGACCATTTACTTATGTTGGCATCGACTATATGGGACCGTTTTCTGTTATAAGAGGAAGATCGACAGAAAAACGTTGGATATGCATTTTTACCTGTCTAACTATTAGAGCTATCCACCTTGAAATCGCAAAGGATCTGAGTGCTGACACTTGCATTAGAGTTATACGTAACTTCATGGCGCGTCGTGGAAAGCCCAAGAGAATTCGATCAGATAATGGCACAAATTTTGTAGGTGCAAATCGAGAGCTGAAAAGTCAGTTGAAAGAAATGGACCAAGCTAAGATTGCTGCAGAATTGGCGAACGAAGAAATTGAATGGCTTTTTAATTGCCCTTTGAACCCGCATGCCGGTGGCTGCTGGGAAAGACTTGTCCGCAGCGTGAAGGAGCGATGGGACATGCCATATTGAGTCGTAGTTTAAAGGAAGATGTGCTGTATGGTTTGATGTGTGATGCAGAAAACATAGTAAACGCAAGACCGCTTACACACATATCGCTAGATTCGCCTACAGATGAACCATTAACACCTAACCATTTCCTTTTAGGCACGTCTAATTCCAGCCAGACACCACACCCAGAGGAAGAAACTTATCAACCATCAAGAAAGTCTTGGCGGGCCGTGCAACAGCTTGCGCACTGCTTCTGGAGAAAATGGTTGAACGAGTATTTGCCGGAACTTTGTCGTCGTACAAAGTGGTACCAAGATGTGAAGCCGCTAGCTGTGGGAGACCTGGTGCTCATTTGCGATGGGAATGCCCATCGATCGACCTGGAAGAAGGGCATAGTGACGGACGTAATTGCTGGCAAGGATGGACAAGTTCGCACAGCAACCGTGAAGACTGATGTCGGAGTGTTTCGTCGCCCAGCGTGTGTTTTGGCTAAGCTCGATTTTGGTGAATCAACGCCCTGCTAGATTCACGGTGGCGGGGATGTTGTGAAGGAATTTAGTAATTTAAGAAACCTTTTGAAATTTGAATTTGAATTGTTAACGTACAGAACTTTTGAAGCCTTGTGGCAACCCTTTAATTTGTACATCGATATGTTTCGATACAAGAGCCCTGAAGTCGATAGGTTTGATCATTCGATGAGAAAAGAATGAAGAGGGCAGAGCGCGACGAAGCGTAAGTGAAAAGAATATTTTTAATTTGTGAAACCTAGAACTTATTGTAATTGTTTTACAGGAGATAAAACAACAAGTCCACCCACTTATCCACCATATTGTACACCATTTGTTTACTGCACCTAAATATATACGCATTTATCATTAAGTTGAGCGAGCGTCGGTTTGAGGTGTGTGTTTTGGCGGCTGGTGGCGTTTTACTTGCGAAGTTCTCCCGGATCGAATCAAC